>PVKA01043506.1:0-16729 GCA_004027165.1 Ctenomys sociabilis | reverse complement strand
GAGGGAGGGCGGGAGGAGGGCGAGGAGGAGGAAGGGAGAGGGAGGGCGGGAGGAGGGCGAGGAGGAGGAAGGGAGAGGGAGGGCGGGAGGAGGGCGGGCGGTTCACGCCGGAGCTCCTACGTTCACAGGGAGCTTCCTTCCAGGAAAGCCTTCCCCAGAAGCGTGAGCGCTGCACGCGGAGTCATGCCAGCTGCAGGACAGAGCAGTAGTCTTCCACTGTAAGGAGCCCCTTCCCTCAAGTGGATGTTAAGTGGCCATTTAAAAGCCGTGAGACTTGCCAAATCTCCTAACTTGGAAAAAGAACTGTAAACTGAGAACATAAAAATGTACTTGAAATAAAATTGTACATAAAATAAAAATTTATAATTCTACACGTAAAATTTTAAAGCAACATTTACAAAAGCCAAAAAATTTACGCAAGGAGAACATGACAAAGCACAGCCTTCCATGTCCAGTGACGGCGGGCTGGAGGGCAGGACCTCGGCCCCCTTGTGAGGACAAATAGAAAAGCCGCACAGGGTTGAGCCTGAGTCTCCTCAAACGCGAGAGGCGAGCAGAGGCGCGAAGAAGCCATCGCCTGTGTGTGCGCCCCCGGGGTCGGAGCCCGGGGGAGGGTGACCCGCCAGGAAGCAGCCCCCAGACTGCAGCCCGGTTTCAGTTATGTGGATGGCAGGGCAGTGGGTGGATTCGGTGCCGGCCGAGGCCCGGGAGGCAAGGGAAACCTGCTCCACAGACGCCACCGTGCCAGCTTTCGAGGCGCTGTCCTTCAAGGGTTACAGCTTGGGCCTCCAGCGTGGGTCCTGATGGGTGCGGAGGGCCGCAGCACCCGTGCACCCCGCTAGTGCCAGTAACACCCACTTCATAGCTCGCAGGTCAGGGGGCTGAGTGGGCCCAGGGGACACCCCTCTCAGGGCCGCGCAGCGCTGACGGCTCGTCGTGTCTGTCCTCCACTGAGAAGCAGAGGAGGCCGATGCAGAGCTGGCTCCTGGGGCTGTAGCGCCCAGGTTCCCATCGCCCTGCCCTCGTAGGCAGCCGCCCGTGGGCTGCGCTCATCTCCTTTCTGGCCGCCTCGCCCTCTTCAGAACTACCGCAGCGCCCAAGCCCTCCTCCGCTTCTGCCAGGGAGAACGCAGCTCTGAAGGGCTGTGGGATGGGACCACCTTCTCCGGACCTCTTTGTATCTCCAAATGTCGCCTGGCAGTAACTCTAGCTACCCAATCCCCCTGTCGTCCAGCGCCACACGGCGTCACTGGCCCAAGACCTCACTGGCCAGGGAAGTAGAACAGGCAGCCTTGAGTGCCCCTCTATTCCCCCAGCCCTCACTGCCCGGGACCCCTCACTTCAGTGCCCCCATCTAGGGGCCCCTCTCCTCCACTCCGCTGTGCTCTACAGCATGGGCGCAGGCTGACAACATGCTGCCTCGCTCCTGCCCTTCGCAGTTTGAGGGGCACCCTGGTATGGCTGAGGTCACAGCGGGAGGGATCTGGGCTCCTCTTAACATCCCCTCCCCCCACAGCTGGCTTTCTAAAAGGGTCTCTGACTTCAGCCTTGTCCCCTCGCTACGCCACAGCGTGACAGCTCAGGCGAGACCTGGGCCAGCAGCCACAGGCCTGCAGCTGTCCTGTAGGCGGCTCCCTGGGCTTCTCCCCCTCTCGTGGTGGAAGGGCTCCCCCAGTATTCCCTCCAGGGCCTGCAGCCCCAGAGCCCAGCACCCTGGCGGCTCTGAGCTATGGCGTTGGCTCAGCTGCCAGTGGATGGCGGCAGGGGCCAGCAGCTGACATCCAGCGCTATCTGGAGTCACCTGGTGACACCAAGACTTAGCAGAACAGTCCTTCATCAAGGTAGGACTTGCATCTGTACCAAGCAAAGGCACCCTAAGCTGACTAAAACAAAGCTATGGGATGATCTGAAAAAGTCACAAGTGGGCAGAATGGAAAGGGGAAGAAAATCTTGAGGAAAATGAGGACAGCTGGGATGCGGAGCAGGGATCCGATCCTCGTGACGAACTCGTCCCGAAACAGCAGAAGCTCGGCCTTTGCAATCTAGAGGATTTGAAAAGGACCCAGAGCCTCATAGCATAACGTTCAAAGCCCCAGGACACAGTCTACAGCTGTGCAAAGGACACAGAGAATCAAGAGAGCAAGCGGCTCTGAAGAGAACTGACCGGCGCCGGTCCTGAGCCGACCCAGTGCCGGCAGGAAGTGCAGCGTTCAAGGCGGCTACGTAACCACGCTTCAACAAGAAAGGCCGACACTCTTGAAATGCACGGGACGCTTTCACCAAAACACTTGGAGCTATAGCATGGAAACAAAGCAGAATTTTAGGATTGAGAAACGTAGCAATAGAAATACCAGTTCCTAGAGTGGAAGAATTTTGTATTACCTTTAGAGGAGCAGCAAGCCTTCCAGCCACCTTCCTGGTGAAAATAAATCCAGAAATGGCAGCATAAAGTGTTGCATAACTCGGCGGCAGGTAACTACCCAGCACACCTGAAGCTCCAGGTTCCTCCCCCAACTATGAAATAAGTTAATAAAATAAAAATAAACCGGTAGGAGAGAACTACCGCCAAGAAGTCTACTAAGTGAAAACATAGTGTGAGAGGAGGCACAATAGTGACATTTTTGCACGCCAGCAGTAGTCAAAATCAGAAGGTGGCTGTCCGTGCCACCCAGGCCCGGGGCAGAGCCGGCTCCAGCAGCCCCGTCCTGCAGGTCTGCTCTCTGCCTATCTCACTGCCTGCTGTGTGCGCCTCTCTCACCTAACAGAACGCGTACTGGACGATTTCTTCTGTGCTTTCCCTTTGGATTTCATAAAACAGAAGTGTGAGGCCACACGTGAAAAGAAAGATCACGCGAGCAAACATGGAGGGACAGGAAGCCTGAAAGATGGGCCTGGCCTGCGTGGCCCTCAGCCCGAGTCAGCTCTGACAGTAGCCTTTCACCCGGGTGCTCTTTGCCCTTCCGTGACTTCTTGACTCCGGTACCTCCTGGAGGCCGTAAAGTCCACGTTCTTATTCAGTTCTCTCTCCCAGCAAGATGTGAAGTGTGCACACGCCTTGGCTGTTGAATGCACTTTTGTACCATTTTTGTAAATAGGTTTTTTTTTTTTTTTTTGCGGAACCAGGGATTGAACGCAGGCCCTTGTACTTGCCAGGCAAGTGCTTATTCTACTGAGCCATCTCCCCGGACCCATAAATGCTATAGTTTCGCACAACCAGAAGATATGCACCTCAGGCGCCAGGCCAGGTGACACAGCAGAGCAGGAAGCACACAGGCTGACTAGCAGCCCGGAGGGAGGGAGGGGGCTGGGACAATGACGTCAACCCACACAAAGCAAGGCCAGAACGGAGAGTGGAGAGTCGTGGGGCAGGAACGACGCCTGGGTGCCCTGTGCGTGGTCCGTGCTGACGCTCTGGATGTCCCAGGGCACCTGTGAAGAACGGGACCAGCCTGCAGCACAAAGGCCCCGTCGCTGTCTCTGCACTCACCTTACCCATCCGCAGGCCACGCAGACCAAGTGGCTCTGAGTCTTGGAGATTTGCGGAGTGAGTTCTGGGAGAAGCCAGGCAGCACTGGCTGGGGCCGCTCCACGTCCACATTCAGTCTCTGAAGGGCGCAAGTCCCAGCCCCGAGCTCCTCCCTGGTGTCTTTGGTTAGCTTACAGATCCTATTTTTCTAGTTTTACGAAACCTGCGAATTTTAATCCTCACCTTTTCAGGGCTTTTGAGTACCACAAGTTTAGTTCATCAAATATCATCATTCTGCATTGTAACACTAAGCTTAAGGCTTCCAAATTCCTCTCCAGGCACTTTACCTATCTACCAAACAAAGCCTCCTCAGTACTAATTAATTTTTAGAAGTTTAACCAGTCAACCTAGAATTACAACAAACCCAAAGTCTCTTGCATATTCCAGTACTGGGCTTAAGTGCTCTAAGATTATAAGACTAAATCAGTTACTTAACTATGCATTTCAGATTAGATTTATGAAATTTTCTTTGCAATAGGACAAATGCTTTAAATATTATGACTATGAAATATCAAGCCTGTCTATATTTCTTAATGTAAAAGCTGTAATTCTGTGGCTCTGATCATATTAATTTTTTTTTTTTTTTTTTTTTTTGTATTTTAGGGAAGGGTCGTCTACAGGGTGTTCAGAGTCTCACTACTAGATTGGACTCATAGTGATCCGCCTGTTTACAGCCTCCCATGAGCTGGGATTGCAGGCGTGTGCCACCATGCCCACTCTCAATCACCCAGGCTGATGCCCCACACTGTAGGGACAGGAATTCAGAGCTACCACGTTGCTGAGATGCTAAGACCATCCATGTGATCTCACCCTAGACCCCACGTGATAGAGGAGGACGCGGAGGCCCCTATGTTCATAGGCTGGAAGCCACACAGCAAGACAGCAGTGGGCTTCCTCCGGGCCCCAGGACCTCCTCTGTATGGCAAGCATCTTTCTGAGCTGCAGAGGGAAACACAGAATCTCAGCGTCGGGCACTGGACCTTTTCTGGGATTCCTGGCCTCTCGCTTGCGCATGAGGACCCTGTCCCGACACTCACGGTCCACCTGCCACTGTCCATGTCCACGTTACACGGCGCAGTCGGGGCTGGCAGTCAGGCAGGTAGATGGAGTACCAGCCACTCAGGGAGCAGCCCAGGCTGAGGGCAAGTCCGAGGGCCTGTGAATGGGCCTGGAAGAGAGGGGAGAGGTGGCGCCATGCGGGCTCCACAACGCAGTGGGCCCAGGGTCCTCTCTCAGCCCCCGCCAGTGGGTGGAGCATACTGCTCCCTGAAGAGCCCTTGCGGAAGGCACTCGTGGTCAGGCAACAGCTGCCAGGCGTCCAGGTAACAGGAACAGACGGACGTGTGGACGGAAGTTGATGCTGGAACTGCGGATCGCAGGTCTTCCCCGCTAGCCAGGGCAGGGTGGGCTCAGGCGTGGGCTGGGCAGCATGGTCACCTGCAACACAGGCCTGAGAGGACCCCACGCTCCTGGGTGGGAAAAGAGGAGACACTGGCCTCAACCCGCACAGTCTGCAGCAGCCACAGCTGCACTAGTCACAGGGCGGGGAGAGGAGAGCCGGAGAAGCCAGAGCGCGGACTCCCTGCCCCTGCTCCCTGGGCGCGTGGCCCCCGCCTGGATCTTGGAGAGGCTGGCCCTCAGCACCCGTGGCTTGGCGGAGAAGCGACTCCTAAGCCCATCTCAGCCGTGCCCCTCTAACCCAGTGTCTACACGAGAGGCCGTGCGGGGCCGTGCAGCGCCAGGACCCAGGTCTGGGCCCTGATCCTGCAGTTTTATTTCTAGACAAAGCATGTGACTGTATCTTGTGCTGATTTTACAATTTTTTAAAATAAAGGAGACAATAGCTCCTGCTGGTCAAATGCCCGCATTTCTGAATGATGCCATCATGGCAGTCCCTTGGGCTGGGCCTGGAAGATGCTCACGGGGGAGCCTGCGGGGTTGGGGTGGCCCACCGTGCCCAGGTCCCTGCCGCCCTCCTGCCTGCTGCCCAATGGCTCTGCCCTGTCTGAGACCTGGAGGGCCCAGCCCTGGACAAAGCCCGCCAGGCGCCCGGGACTGTGGGTGGACAGCTCACCTTTGTCTTCATGGATCCCTTGGTCCCTTTCTTGGAAGCCGCTAGAGGGAAGGTCATGCTGAGGCCAACCCGTCCCATCCCCTCTGGTCACCACTAAGGGCAGCGGCAAAGGGGGCAGCAGCCGCTGGGGTAAGCCAGGCCCTGCTTGTCACTCTGCTTGCTGACTTCCACCAGGCGGGAACCCTGGATCTGGGACTCGGCAGGGTCCTCCCGGTCTGTCTCGCCTCCCCAGACCTGCAGCCACCTCCTCACACTGCTGTGCCATCATCACCTTCGGGCTCGGGGGTCCTGCTTTGCCAGGGGGCCCAGGGGCGCCTCACTCACCTGGAAATTCCAGACAGGGTCCTCTGAGAAAAACACCCCTCTGCAATCCTCCCCCGAAGTCTCCCACACTGTGAACTCCCACCCTCCTGATGCCCCAGGTCACACTGCCCTTGGAGCTGCTGGCCTGGCCAAGGCCCAGCCTAGTGGAGACCTCAGGCGGTAGGGATGGGGCCTCGGTCCCCGGGTAGCTGGCCGGGACCTGGGATTCAGGCAGGGAACTCTCTGGCCTGCTCCCTTCTCTGGCTGCAACCAACCTGGATACCAGCCTCAACCCTGTTGACACAAAGCCCAGGGCCATGTCGTCCTCACGCAGCTGGACTGTCCACTCAGCCAGGTCCCGGGGTGAGGGAGCGCCCCAGGGAGCTCCCAGCCTCAGCAGGTCCCGGGCACGCCTGGAAGGAGGGAGGCTGGGATGGGTGCACACAGCCCTGCACACTGTCCCTGGCCGCGCTGCCTCGTGGCTCAGTGCTGCTGGCTCTGCGGGGTCAGGGACTTCCAGGCCTCTGTTCCAGCCACCCAGTGTGCCTGAGCCGGAGCTAGGCCCTCCCCACCCCACCCCCCAGGGCAGCCCGGACGCCCGCCAGCCCCCCTCCCCCTGCATGCTCATTGTGCCTGGGGCGGTCGCTTCCTGCCCCGGGGAAGCTCATCCACAGCACAGTGCAGGAGCCACAGGAGTCCACGTCCTCCTGCCTGTCCTCGGGCACAGCCTTCTCCCGGTGCCTCTGCAGACAGGGCTCAAGGGACAGAAACCCCAGCCTGGGGTCCACGTTGGCACGAAGGTGTGCAGGGACCACGCGCCCCGGCCCTTCATGGGTCAGGTGCGCCACAGGATACCCAAGATCTTCCTGTCCCCACCAGGTGTCCCTAGGCCCTGCCCTGAACACTCCAGGTACCAGGAGCTCACTCCAGGTAGTGGGATCCATCCGCATCCTGCCACACCAGGCTCAGGGGACAGGAGCCCCCCCCCCCCCCCCCCCCCCCCCCCCCCCCCCCCCCCCCCCCCCCCGCGGGGGCGGGGGGCCCCCCCCCCCCCCCCCCCCCGTGGACAGGGCCAGGGCCAGGACAGGGAGGCAGGCACAGGAAACTGCCCAAAGCTCCTGGGGGTGGGGCTTGGGACTTGCCTGTAAAGGCATCTCCAGATCTCCTCTCTGCTTCCCTCCGTGCCTTAGGCAGCAGCCAGGAGCACAGGGCCCAGGTCCCCAACTGGGTGTCGCATGGCAGAAGGCTGAGACTCCTTCCTGCCCTGTCCCTGAGCCCATACCGGCCCACATGCACGTCTCTGTCCTTTGCCTCCTGCTTCACCCATGGACCCTGGGGACCCGGGCAGCCCTGGAGAATGGTAAGCCTGTCCGTGCCATCTGTGACCACCACCTTCACCTCTGTAGAGAAACGCATGTGGCTCCATCACCGTGGTCACCCCGGCTAGAGGCTTTGTGGTACCATAGACAGCAGCCCACAGGGGGGCCTGCCACCTCAGGAGGTCAGCTGAGGATCTCCAGGGAGCCACTAGGGTGGAAGTGCAGGGCTGAGCCTCCCCCCTGGGGGTCAGCCGGCCCTGGAGGGACCAGCTCCTCAGTCCTGGGGCCCTGCCTCTGTGCCAGGTGCCTCAGGCTGGCCACCGGACTCTCTGAACTTGTGTCTCCTGGTTCCACATGCGGAGCTGGCCGGGCCTGTGGGGAGGATTAGGTTGCAGAACAGAAGCTGAAGGATCTTAGTGTAATTCCTGGAGAGGAAGAGCTTTGTACACAGGGCCGCTCTCAGCAAATAGTAATCACTGTTTCAAGAGACTGGGGGAGGTGCTAAAGTCACATTGTCTCTACTGGACCTCCACCTCAGGACTGACCTGGAATTACTGGGCTGGGAGCTGTCATCCGGGACCCTGGGGAGGGGACACAGAGGGAGTTGCCCACCCCAGGCGTAACAGATCACTGGTTTGGGGAAAATGTTGCTGATTAGAAAGCGAGCGCATGGCCGCAGGAGTCTGGGAGATGGGCAGGGCTCTCTTTGTTACCTCTCCTCTCTGCCCATGGGGGTGGCTAGAATGCTCCAGGGGTGTCTTCCATAAATACCTGATCCACAACTAGAGAGGGAGGCTCCTGTGCTGCCGCTGGTGTGGAGCCAGGATCTGGGGGCGAGGAGGGGAAGGCACCCCTGTGCTTTTGCCAGACACCCCAGGTAGGTGGGCAGCCACTGGGGACCCGGGGGGCAGGTCTCCCAGTTCCTCCTGCAAAGCTCATAAGCAGGTAGAAGAGCCTGCTCTACTTTCTTCCACCTTTGGGAGGGGCCGGGCTCTGTCTGCCGAGCCCTGTGGGGCAGCTGTCACAGGCTTCCAGGTTGACAGACTGTGGAGAACCTGAGTGTGTGTCACTCAGGGCCTCTGGGCCTGCGTCTCCATCTGGGGAGGGCGTGGAGCTGCGAGAGTCTTCGCAGACGGGTGCACGTGAGCAGGCATGGCAGCACAGGCCTATCTGCCCAGCACGCTAGGAGGCCAAGGCAGGAGAGTGGCAAGTTCGAGTCCTGCTGCATGACTCAGTAAGACCCATCTCAAAAAGTAAAAAGGGGCTGGGCTGTAAACCTGAAGGAAAGAAGGGAAAAGAAGAGGAACAGAAGATGATGGCTAGCCAGTGGGCAGTAGTGCCCAGCCCTGGGGTCAGAGGAGGAAAGTCCCTCTCACCTGGACAGTGTGGGCAGCCTGGACAGCCAGGCCTTGAGCACACAGTGGCAGGACAAGCTGGACAGTGGGTCCTGGGGCCATGGCGACCTGCTCAGCTCCGGGCCCACCTTTGTGGTCAGGTGGGTGCTCCCAGCGCTCGCAGGGCCTGGGCCAGGCCTGGCCTGGGCCAGTTTTCCAATGGCCGAGGGGACACACACTTCCGGCAGGCTGTCTTACTGCTCAAGAAGGGGTGAGCGATGGCCCCACAGCACATGTCCCTTGCTGTCCCAAGGCAGAGAGGGCCCACTTGACTATGGCGTAAGGAAACTTGGCAGAAAGCTCGGCCCCAAGTGGCCTGTCACCAGGCACCCCAGTTAGGGAACGCTCTGCTGAGGGTGTTTCCCGCCTCTTGGGATGTTCCATGACACGGAGGTCCCAGCGGCCAAGCTCACGCCTCCTGCTGTGGCTGACCCCCAGCCTCAGCGCGCTGTGGGCAGGTTGGGAAGGGCCTCTGAAGACATGTAGGCGCAGTCACCGGGAGAGTCGGCTGGTGCCCAGGGCCGGTGGCTGAGGGGCAGCTGATTCTCTGGGCCAGTGTCTGTGACATGGTTCCCAGCCATATGGCCACCCAGAGGAGAAGGGGGCCCAGGCTGTATGCCTTTAGAGACCAAGTGGGTCGGCATGGGGCATGGGGAGCTGCACCTTTTCACCTGCTGTGCCCAGCCTTGGCCTCTGGGGAGGCAGGGACAGCAGCTGCCTCACAGGGGCAGCTGGGGGCCCCAGAGGCACTACTCCTGGTCAGCTGGGTCTGGACTCCTGTGGACCACTCCTGTGCTGTCTCACCTGGGGCTTGGAGGGGGCAGAGAGGTGGCAGCCCTCGGTCCCTGCATCCACTCGCTGGAAACCCTGGGCCACCTGGGGTGACAGCCACAGGCCCAGCTACAGGCAGGTATGAAGGGTGTGTGCCTGTGACGTGGGCCACGGACATGAGGGGAGGTGGGCACTTCAGCTGGGCAGGGACTTCCTTGGTCCCCAAGGCTTCAGTGTGGGCGCTTAATCCCCACTGTGGGGTAGAAGGGTGCGGGCTGGATCTGACTGGATGGTGGTTAGGATCGGGATGTCTAAACCTTCAGACAAGGTCATCAGTGTAGCCCTGTGATGGGATCTGGGTGCCTTCAGAGGAGAGACCAGCGCGCACACACATGGAGGCACACACACACACACACACACACACACACGCACACACACACACCTCCTTGCTTCTCACCAGGATACTGGGGCCACCCTGGGCCTTCCAAAGCAAAATCGCTTCCCCCTGTGCTGTACTAAACTCTCCTGGCTGGAGCTGGGAGCAGCACTTGGGGCCCTCCGACATCCCGAGCTGCAGAAGGGTCAGAGCCGTGGGCTGCTAAGGGTATGGATTGGGGGTGCATCCTCGCGCTGTCTCCCAGGATGGAGGACTGCAGTCTGCTCGGCAGCTGTGTCCAGGGGAAGAATACTCAGGTCTTTCTAGGTCATTCCTGTCCTCAGGCTCCCAGCGGAAACTCAGGAATCTCGGAAGAAGAATGAGGCTTCCCGGGCCCAGGGACTGCTGCAGAGTGCTCTTCTCAGGTCAGGTGTTAGACTGGATGATAACCAGGCTCTGAGGAGGAAGCCAGGCGGTCTTCCTAGGTATGAAGCTGGACACGAGAGGGGACCTCAGAGGGGCCGGAGAGGCGGATACTGTCCTGCGTGGAGGACAGGAGCAAGGGAGTGAAGGAGCCCGAGGCTCCGAAGAGGAGCTCCCCAAATAGGCTTAGCGAAGCCATGTGCTGGGGAACTGGCTGGAAAGAGTTAAAAAGTGAAATTTTAAAAATGTGTGTATCTGGCCCTCGAGGCAAATAACCAAATAAAGCCAACACAGTGCACACCAGCCTTCCGTGTAATGAACTGTCACTTGGGAGCTGCCGGTCCAAGGAAGCCCGTCCTTTTGTCCCTGGAGCAGGGGACTCGGGACTGGGAAGACATCAGGTTTCCCCTCTGACCTCAGGTTCCTCACAGGGCCCATTCTGTTCCCACTGAGTGATCCTTGTCAAGGTGGGTTTAAGATTGCTGTGAAAGGGCCGGCCAAATAGCTCAGCGGATTAAAGTGCCTGCAACAGGTGCAGGGCCCTGGTTTGATCCCTAAGCCTGCCAAGCCAGCCCCGTCCCCAGGGCACACTGAGACCAAAATTGAGACTGGGTGTGGCGTGCGTCTGTAATCCTAGCTCTTGGGGGGCTGTAAACAGGTGGCTCACTATGAGTCTGATCTAGTAGTGAGATTCTGAGCACTCTTAGACCCTTCCCTAAAATACAGGGGAAGGAAAGGATTACTGTGAAAGCTGAGACTTCCTGGAGCACCGACAGTGGACAGCGACCTCCTGTGCCCATGCCACGGGCTTTGGAAAATGCAGAAATTAACACGGCGGCTGTGGACCCAGCTTACCCATAGTCATGGGCGAGGAGAACAGAAAGGAGGCCAGGCATTGGGACTCCTGACCCGGGCCCGGCAGTACCGGTGCTGACCGCGGGACATTCGCTGGGAAACAAGGAGGGCAACCTGCATTTTATCACCCACATTAAAAAAAAATCAACTTTAGGAGAGTTATAAGCCCCAGTGTGGAAGGTAAGAACAATAGCTTTAGATCCGATTATGAGATATCAAACAACCTCAAAAGTGTCTTCTCCAGGGTAGAAGGTCACTACATCATAAAGGAAGGCTGGAAACCGAGCGAGGGGATGAAGAACATTTGTTTTCACAATATACCAGCAAGAGAGGGAGGACAAGCCACGCGGGACAGAGCCGCATTGCCAGACGCCGGTGTCAGAGGGCTTGGATCCGGAATAAAGGACTGCGGAAAATGAAAGCTAAACCCAAGGAAGCCGGCACAGGGAAGTGGGTCAGGAGCTGGAGGGAGGGGGCTGAGGGGAGACGAGACAAGAAAGGAACTGAGACATACGTGAAAACGCAGGCTGACCTCACGCAGGGCAGGGACATTAGGCTCTGCGTACGTGGAGAAAGAAGAAAGGGCAGGGATTCCCTCGGGACAGACTTCTTTGGAATCTCACTTGCTGCAAGCAGACTGTGGACATTTTCACCCAAATAAATGTAGATCCATGTGTTGAAAAGAAAAGAGTTCCTGTACATCAGCCCCCCGTAGAAGCGACACGTAACTCCAGCAAAAGAAGGCTCTTCGAGCCTCGGGGAGCAGGAGCAGGCCTTCAGCCTCACGGGCGCCGAGATCCGGCTGACGTGGCAGGGCGCCCCTTTTCATTTTCACTTAATGCTCAGCTGAACGTCTTCATGCACATGGATTTTGGAGAGGGCGCCTGAGAAACGGGGCAAGCGTGGGGGAAACACCTTGGCGTTGCTTCCTTCCGCTTCCAGTGAGCAGCAAGCCCCGTGGTCAGTAAAGCGCAACTTTGTTCCGCTACACAGAGAGGTGTGGCCGCGGAAGAGAGCCCAGCCCCAGAGAGAGCCAGCAGCCCGGCAGAACGGGCTTCCAGAGCGGAGCTCACACTGCTGAATCTGGCAAGCACCCCAGCTAGAAAGCAAACACCTTCCTGCAAGGGCACTGTTGGGATTCACAGAGGCAGCCACGAAAGCGGGAGGCCAGTGTGGCCGGGCGTGGTGAGTCGGCCCAGCAGCAGCAACTCTGGACATTAGGGCTAAGGGGGCGTGAGGCAGCTCCTTCCTCAGGCCCCGAGGGAGCCCCCCTGGACTGGGCCCCTGGGCAGTGGTGCCCGTGACTGAGTGGGAGTCACATTTTACTGAAGGAGGCTGAAATCGGTGAGCAGGACCCTGGGGCTTCTCAGCCACTTTGCACTGCCTCCTGCTTGGGTATGGCACGCTGGTCACCAGGGTCCCTCTTGTCCTGCTCCATTCCCGGGAGCCTGACCAGCCGGACTGCTTGCTGGAGCCTCGCACCTGGGCCAGTCTGAGTCCGGACAGGGAGCACCCTGGGGGGACCTTCCGCACCTGGTCTGTGCCCACCCGCTGAGGGTCATTGACGCCTTCCCAGTGATGGAACACTGTGACACTGTGCTTCTAATTCCCTGAGGGTGTGACACTGCCCCAAGGGTGCTTGGGGCAGCCTGCTGCGACCCTCTCTCTGTGATCCCAGAAGCCAGGCTGACCCCCTCATCTTGAGCCCTGGGCTCAGGGTGCAGTATTGCCCTCCAGACCTGGGCATGACCCTGGTGGGCTGTCTGCGTCCATCCTTCTGCTGGGCCTGGCTTTCCCTCGTATGCATCTGATCCAGGGGGCTGTGAGGGTGGGCCGCCTGGCTGGCTAGGCCCAGTGGGGTTCTGCACACTCCTCCTTAGACCCCAGGAAGAGGGTGCCTGCCAAGTCTGTCCTGGAGCCCGAGAAAGGGCCCTGTACACCAGGCTTTGGACATGTTCTCTTAAGGAGAAGAGGACACGATGGCTTGCCTCAAATAAACCCTGTGAGTCCATGCCCATGGAGTCCCTGTAACTAGCCTCAGGTCATCCTACCCCCCTCCTGCAGGCGGGTTCAGCTGAGCCTTCTACAGCCCTGGGTACAGAGGCACCTTCACCTGGCCCTGCCTGCTGTGCCCAGGGAGCCAGGGCAGGGCACTGGAGACCCTGAGCTCCCTTCCACCCCATACCTCCTCTCTGACTGAGCCCTTCAGGTCTGGGGTTGCTGCTGCCTGCTGCCCCGCCCCACAGAGACAGGCAACATCCTGTCCCCTAGGCTCTTTGTCCCCAAAGGCAAGGGGGAGGGCACAGACTCAGGAGGCAGACAGAGCCTGGCAGCTCCTCAATAGCCGCCCTCAGCAATGTGCCCCGGTGCAGACTCAAGAGACTGAAGACTTGTCACACCCAGGGCAGCGGGATGCAGAGCAGCCCAAGGTGGAAGCCACCCCACAGCCCACTGGCTGGCCAGCAAATAAACAAAATGCAGCCACAGAATTTTATCAGCCAAGAAAGAGAAGGAGCTTTTAAGATGGGCTAAGTGCTGACTGCCAAACCCTGCATATGTCCTGTTTATGCAACATATCCAGAGTAAATTCAGAGAAAGATGGGTTCCTGGCCAGAGCTGGGGCTGGGGCCAGGGCACCGGGGGTGACAGGCTAAGGGCCCAGGGCTTCTCTCAGGTGAGGAGAGTCCTAAGACTTGAGTGTGCTGACAGCTGTGAGACTCTGGGGGAAGCTGCTGATGGCCACTGATTGGGCACTTTGCGAGGAAGGTTTTATGGGACGAAATTACACCGCACAAAAGGTGCTGAAGACAGGGTGCTTGCGAGGAGGAGGCCCTGGGGTGAGGGTGCCTCGGTGAGGAAGGAAGGTCCATGCGGGCCGCTTGGGTGAGCGCGCCGTCCTGTCCAGCAGCACGGGCGCCCCAGCCCTTCCTTGCCTTCCTCTTGCCCTCCTCCCTGCTGGTGGCAGCAGTGGCCTTCAGAAGGTCCCCTTCAGCCACTCGAGGCACCCGGGCTCGGCAGCTCTTGGGAGGGGCAGAGGGTGAGTGAAGACATCAGCGGTGCCAGCCGCAGAGGAGAAAACCTGGCGCTTGGAGCTGCCCGGAGGTCAGTGGGGGCCGCGAGACAGACACTGAGCTTATGGCAGGAAGCGATCCTCGCCCGAGGCCTGGTTTAATTTCCCAGAGATAATAACACAGTCCAGAACACCTGCCAGGCACCTGAAGACAGATGACCACTGTTTGCAGGGCCATAGTTTGTGTCAGCGTAAATTGGAATTTATACCTCAGGAGGGAGGTAATCCCCTTTTGAAAGCCCCAGCGTCCCCGGGACAAGAGCTGGTGCAGCGCTGCTTGCCAAAGACATAAACAAAGACAGCACATCTCGGGAGAGCCCTGCACACCCAGGCCTCATTTAATATCTTAATTGAGTCCACAAGCCCTAGGACACTGTGCAGAAAACAAATCTCACACTGTTCTCTTTCAGCTCTGGCAGAGAGAAAATAAAGGTGACTTCAACCTTCTAGAAATCCTGGGGAACTACATCAGGGAAGGAAGATTGTTTTTCTGAGATTTTGTTTTGTTTTTTTGGTTGTTCTTGCTTGGTTTCATGACTATTTTTAAAGCTTGTGAACAGACAAGAAAAGGTTGTTCTCACCTAAGTACAACTAGTCTTTCTTAAAATCCCAGATCCTTGCTAGGCTTTGTTGCTGCTGTCGTTCCCAGGGACTGGTGTACCGTCTGCCCCGCTCTTGATTCAGGCCTGCCGCCATGCTGTCGCCCAGCTGCGAGGAGGCAGCGGAGGGCCGGGAGTGTGCGGGAGGCGCGGGAGACCCCCGTGCTGCTGTGCAAACATATTTGCTCTGCATAAAAGAATGGGACGAGGCGGTGCAGGACACTCGTTCGTGGAAGTAGATTTAATTTTTAATCTTGCATTAGGACAGGCTTAACCTTGCCGAAGGGTATTGCGATGTGGGTAGAATGTATGAAACTCGACCTGGACGAGGGCAGCTGCAGGAGAAGCCCTGGATGCAATGAAACATGTATGGCACACCAAGCCCTTCGCTTGGGCCGCCCGCCTGCCAGCACAGTCACCTCTGGGCTGCAGGTTCTCCTCATGGTGGAGGGGAACACGTTACGGTGGGGGCCTTCACGTACCGCCCTGCTTTCGCCTCCCTGCATCCCCAGTCCTGGTCATTCCAGTGGGAAGAAACCCTGCTGGGGCCAGGCAGTGGGCATGTGGGCTCCGGCCTGTGCACACGAGTGCACACACACGTACCAGCGTACAGTCTCTTCCAGGCCCTTCCTCGCCTTCTACAGAGGAGTCCTCCCTTGACAGCAGAGAGACGCTGCCACCCACCTTCCCCACCCCCTCCAGCCCATCCTGTGAATAGGGAGGCACTGCAAGTGAAGAATCCAGGACAGCTGTGACTGGCTGGCTACCGGCGATCATTATGGAGGAAACGGAAGGGGACCTGCCAAGACGGTGAGGTGCTCAGGCAGAGGAGCAGTCTGTCATTGCCTTGTCCCCGTGGGTCCCTGTGAACCCGGGTGGTTGTTGGATCGCTCTGCACTCATCCAGAAGCCACCTACAAGCTTCTAAACGGGTCAACGAGCAGGGCAAGCGGTCACAGCTACTTCTTGAGTGCTTTGTTTCCTTGATTTCTATGCAAACTGCTCCACCAACAGACACCTCAAACAGAAGACAAGCAGGAAGTGAAACAAGGTCACAGAGTGTTTTGTGGCTTGAAATGCAAATCCCTGCTTCATCTTGCGGTTTGGCCAAAACCACCTTCGGGGAACTCCAGCTGCTCTGGGGCCAGGGTTCCTCTTTTGAGGTCTGCACCTCAGGGGCTCTGGTGTGACATGTTTAGGGACAGACACCCAGCAAAACTGGCTGCAGTGACAGTCTCCATTTCTACATACCCTAGAGGAAAACCCAGGAAATGTGGTGCCCAGCAAGGCCTGAGATGGTACCCACACCAGGCTTGTGATCCCTTCCCTCAGGGTGGGGCAGGGCCTGAGCTGTCCCCAAGTGATGGGCACAGAGGGGCCAGGAAGAGGCCTCTGGTCCCCTGCAGAGTGCTGATGGCAGAAATGGCCCTGGGGGCTGCCCCTGGGCACAGCCACTGCGAGCAGGTGGCACACAGCTGGTGATGCCATGCAGGTGAAGACATCTGGAGTTAGTGGGGACCTTTGAAGGGACCTCAGCGGTGGGGGCTAGTGGCCACACCACCTTTCTTTATTTTCCTTGAGGAAGAATTTCTCACTTCTCATTTTACCTGTAGGACTCTGAGGCGCTGGAGGAGGCCACACCAATACCAGGGGAGTAGACAGTCACAGGGGTGCAGGGACCTGCTCCTCAGGTGGAGGCAGGGCTGGGCTCCTCCAGGCAGAGCCCTCCGACCCCCAGGCCCCCAGGCCCCAGCCGGTGTCCGCTGGGATCCGCCCTGGTGGAGGAGCACCTGTCAAGCCGATTCTGCTTCCCTCCATCCCATCTCTCTGGTTTGGCTCAGCTAAGAGGCTGCCGAAAAATAAATTACCTCATTAAAATAATTTGCTTCACCTTTCTAGGAGGCCTCGATTTTGCTTTTTTCGCTTCCTCTTGAGCGGGCATCAGCCGCCACTTGGATGATTAAATCAAAGAAATGACCGATTAAATCAGGGCATCTCCAGGCCGAGGAGCCAACGGCCCT
>PVKA01043505.1:0-16625 GCA_004027165.1 Ctenomys sociabilis | reverse complement strand
TTTATAGAAGTGCATAGTCTATAGAAATGTACACTATAAACATATTGATAGGAAATTCACTGAAATATAATGTGTAAAATGTGAAATATTTTGTACAGATATAGGAATGTATCTATATCACATTACTAAAAAATTAATAGCAGGTGGGTAATACTAATTCCCTGATATTAATGTTGTTTTTTTAATATATCTTATATGTCCATTCTTTTATAGAAAAAATGTAAGCTATTATTATCTTGCAAAATAATCTAATTGCTTTGGATCTGATGCTTAGCCAACAAAGCACTATATTCAAAGTTAGTTCTCTTAATACATGAGATATTTATACATTGCTACATTTCAGGTAATGACAAATACTGTGATCCAATTTAACATATCTTAATTTGAGAGTAACAGATATATGTTAAAGAGGTTTAAAACATAAAAATCTAAATAAATTTGGCGGTTATATTTCCTTCTTTTTCAGACAGGGTCTCGCTATATACTCCAGGCTGGCTTTGAACTTGCTTATGACCCCATGTTGGTTTGAAACTCAAGGTGATCCTCCTACTTCGGCCTCCTGAGTGCTGCAATTATGGGCACATGCCTACACCTGGCAAGATCTGAATAACCTCCATGATAACCAGTTTTTGGAAATGTGAAAACTGAGAAATGATTTTAATTTGCATGAAAATAACATAGTTTATGACAGTTTCTTGTAGCAATAAAGTATTAAAAGTGAGTTATTTCAAGAGCATATAGGGATTGTATTTAGATGGTGCCATTTTGAAATTTTCCAGAGGACAACCATCTCAGGGAAAAGATGGTAGAGCATGCTGCTTGAAGCTATGCCTCTCTGTTCCCTCACTATTTTATGTTACTCAGGGTACGCTACATCCATGATCCTACTACTGAACATAATTAAATCAGGAATAGCCATTGCCAAAACAAAAGCATTGCTATTAAATCTTAAAGCATTGCCTTTGACTGTTGTACAGGTGCGTTAGAGCTCCAAGTGTTTTGAATTCTTATTGGTGAAATGATTATTTTTGAGAAGATGAGTACTAGTTTTTCTTTCTACCAAGATGTCTTTCTGATTATATTTTATGTGATAGTATTTTCATATACTTTTGTCATATAAATATAGATAGACTATATTTTTATATTTGATTCACCCATAATGTAAGTGCTTCCTCAAGCTCAATTATAGCCAGGTCATACAACTTGAGCCTTGAAATTATGAAATATGATTCCATGATATCAGGTTTAGGAAACATTAAGATGTTATGAAAGGTGAATCAAAATCAACCTGACATTGTGCAGAAACATACAGTTTTAAGGCTGTTGTATAACAGGAAATAAAACCTTAGACAGGACCACACTAAAAGAAGTTCATGAATTATTATTAGCTGTGACAATTTTACTGACAAGGAAAGTGACCAATACTTTCAACCACTTTCAATGGTAGAGATAGCCTGCAAAATTAATATATGCCAGTTGTTTATACTGCAGTTTATATTTAAGCTATAAAGCAAATGATGGTTTACAGGTTTAAGTACTCTGCCATAAAGAAGGAGAAGCTTGAGTCATTAATAAATACAAACACAGTTCAAGACCATAATAATAGGTGAAATAAATCAGACATGCAAGCTTAAATATTGTATGGGTTCTTTTATATGCAAAATGCAAAATAAAAATCAAGAGAAAAATAAACGATGTACAATAGGCAGTAGACAGAACTATTTTTTCAAAGTGGGAAGAAGATCAAGAAATGGGAAAACAGGAAAGGAGAAGAGAGACATAGAAGAGTTAAGATGTGTTCTGTCCTTGCACAAACTCCCTGTACTAAAAGTAGCCATTCTGTGCCACTAAGATATACAAATAAATATAAATACTTTTTTTAAAGAACTATAAGAGATTTACTTGTAGTAAGAGACTTTGAATGAATTAGTCAACAGATTTAGACAATATCATTATAATTATGCTGTATGTCATTAATTGAGTGAATATTTGCTTGATTGGATTTGTACTGTGGATGGTGTACAAAACTTCTGACTGAGCTACATCCAGTGCCTTCTCTTAATTTCAAATTTGGGACAGAACCTTGCTAAACTGCTGAATTGCTGAGGCTCTATTTCAACATGCAACTTTTTCAGAATCCTGAGACTACAAACATATTTCACCATGCCCAATTTATTAGCTGTGCTTAAAATAGAAAACCTTAATGAAGTGCCACAAAAACATATTTGAATTATTATTACACTTCATAATTTACTATTTACATTGCATAGATAGTCAATAGATTTCAAATGCTGTACATTCTCAAAACTGTTTTTGCAAAACATTGTATTTCACTGTTTGTAGCTCTTTATTTAATGCTGGTGTACGATGCAATATTTAGATTCCTTTTATCTCAACTCAACACTTAGAAGTAAACAAATCATTAATTTCCTTAAAATTTACAGATTATGAAAATTATTTTCTTCTTGAATTTCTTGTTTAAGATTCCAAAATTTTACCTTCTGATTCATGAAAATTGCTGAATTATTTTGAAATGATTTTAAAGATTAACTGGAAGCAATCTGACAACTACATTTAAGAATCAAGCAGGAAAACATCTGTGACTACAATATCATTGATTTATAATAATGTAAAATAAAAACTTCACAATTTGGATTTCACTTACTTATATATTATAGAATGTCTTTAAACACATGTACTTGTATTTGGGTAAAAACAATGCAAGTATCAATACAAATTATTGTATAAAATACTTTAAAAATTTTGTACGAATACATAATGATATGAAATACTCAAATAACATATACATTTCAGCAGTATTTTAAAGAAGTCACAACAAGGTCCAATTTCAACATGCAATAATAAAGTATAACAGTCTTATAAATTACCAAATATTATAAGAAAACAAAATTATAACAGTTGTGGTTTTCAAAACTCGAGAAAAATAGCAATGTGTACAATACATTCATTAATGAATTCTTGCAGTATTTTCATAAAGAATAAAGATTTTCAAAATAATTTCAATTTTAGGGGCTGGGGAGATGGCTCAGTGGGACTAGCCCTTCCCTGGCAAAAGAAAGGGCCTAAATTCAATCCCTGGTACCACCAAAAAACAATTTATTTTAAATAGGTAAAATATAACTTCTGAAAACACTTTATTTCATATTGTTAATTTGAGGTAAACTGAAGATACAATGGGTAAATTTTATTTATTATGTGTTGTTGAAGGTGGAGGTAGGAATATAATTCAGTTTTTCACTCACTTGCTTGCAAAGAAGGTATTTTTTAGGATTTCTTCAGTGACCAGAACATGAACACTAATGGATTTTGTTAATTTATCTCAAACTTGAAATCTGTGCAGCACAAAAAAGATGGATATTGCCTCCAACATTTTAGAGATCTTATTTGACTAAAATTTTGGTCTAAATTTCCAGAAAAAAACCCTTCTCTCAGCCTGTACAAAACATAACTATGACGCATATTAAAAACTGAATATGAACACATGGCCTACTTACCACACCTTTCCATCTATGGCTACTCTCAGACTGCCTAGAGTGAACTCACCACATGCTGTACAACATAAATCCAGCTGTGCGGGAGCTGTGCTACTTCTGTTCTGAGTTACTCACACTTCAACTTTCAAAGATGACCATTGGTGCTATCTCTCACACTCTCATAAAATCTTACATGCATTCTTACTCATAAGAGATATAAGTATTTTCGAAGCATTAAAGGGGAATATTAGAAACATAAAATTATATGTTTGTGCATATAAGGGCAAAATATAACTGAATTTTATAGATGCGTCTTTTTGAAGAAAATCATAGACTTTCTTGCCTTAGAAGATATTAGCTTAATAGTGGTTTTCTGTTCCCTTTATTTCTATTTGCTTAAATGTTAGTAGGATAGTTCAAAAGATTGCTTTTACAATGAAAGACAACTAAAAGTACTCTCAACATTGGAATATTATTAACATAGCCATTGTAAAGGAGTCAAAAATCACAGCAAAGTGATTGCAAAATGGAATAAAAATGTAAAGCTGATATAAGTCAAAGAAAAAGTAGAAAGACAAAATATGAAAACCATTTAGATAAGCCAAGTGAACAAAGGTTAGAGATAAAAGACATGTAAGGAGAATCTTGCCTTTAGGAAACAGTTTGCTGATAAAAGTGATTTATTTATATGTCTATTTCTAAGATTAACTATGTCTATTGTACTCCAGGCCTGAAGAAAATACTGTCAGAAATGCCAAGTAAAACATTGAATTGATCTCAGGAAATAAAGAACTTCACAAAAAGTGACTGTGGTATATATATATATATATATATATATATATATATATATATATATATATATATATATATGATTATTGTTTTGCATATGTCTATTTTCTTGAAAAATAATTCAATGTTACTCATTTTAAAGTGTGCTAAACACAGTTAAGATCTAATTCTAATCAACACATGACTTCAAACATTTTCATCATCCAAATGATAGCAGAGTCCCCTTGCTTGAAATACTTTTCACTGTCCCTTACATTGTGTGTGTATATTTAACATTGTGTACAGCAGATTTTACTTCTGAGTGCTTTCTATAACATCATACAGCCAAATATGTTTTCATACTTTTTGAACTTATGAATACTAAATTCCAGTAAGACTTTGAAATATAGTATCACAAAGGTACACATGCTGGAACAGTATTTCTCACTTAGAAATGGCTGATAAGGCATTGAAGTAGAAGTGACTTTCAAGGAGTTGAAGGGTCACAGTTGAGGCCTTCTGACCATTTATAGGTTTAAAGTGTGCTTACAAAAGAGACTAAAGAGTGGTAGATGAAGCCTTAAATTTAATATAGTTATTAACCATTAATTATAGTATTATCTATTTTGAATTATTTAGTTGTGCAACTTAATAGTTCGGTGATTTCTATATTTTGCTTAACTGTGCTTTCTCAGTTACTGGAAACACAGTTTGGATCACCTACACTCCAAGAGCAGTTTAAAGTTTTAAGATTTTATTTACTTGTTGTGTGTGAGTACCATTGTAAACTTGGTCATGATTTTCTTATAAGATGAAGACAGTCTCTTCAGCACATATCTAAGACTTTGATTTGTCATTTTCAGAAGGTACAAATAATATATTTCCTCTAGTGTATTGTCTTTTAAAAGCATACTTTTCTTAAACCAGGGATCAAGCTCGGGACCAGACAGGCATTTATGCCACTGAGCTAGGGCCCCAGTCCACTTACAGTTTTATTCTATGATAAAAGTACTTCCCAGCTTTTATTCTGTAATAAAAAAAAAATACTTTTCAGCTCCCTTCTCATTTTTTTTCTTTTTGTTCCTCAGTATAATGCTCTGCTTGCTGTTTTTTTTCAACATAACTGAATGATACATATCTTTGACATAAAATATTCAAACTGAATATTGGTCAAACATTTGAGTGTGGATAATAATATGTCAAACAATTCAGTTGCTTTGTGCATATGTTGTTTCATTTATTAATTCTACATAGAATTCTAAAGAAAAAGAATTCTCACAGATGGTTAAAAATATTACATGCAATGATTGTTTGAATGTTTATCACTTTTTTGTAATTTACTTTTTATATGTTCTAGTCATATTTTAATAACTAATAACACATCTACATTCAGTGAAGTATTCACTAAATATTGTGTAATGTTATATATATATACACAGAAAATATTCAATAAATACTGTATATTTTTTCTAAAAACTAGGCTATTTTACACCAAAGTATAATTAAAGTTTAATGAATTAAGCTGAAAGTTTACAAAAGAAACCATGGGCTGGTCAAATATCTCAGTGGATTAAAGTGTCTGCAGACAGGTGCAAGGGCCAGGGGCCAGGGCCTGCCATGCCAGCCAGCCCCAACTCCGCACACCTGTAATCCCAGCTCTTGGGAACCTATAAACAGGCAGACCACTGAGTCCGATCTAGTAGTGAGACCCTTAACACCCTATAGACTCTTCCTTAAAATACAAAGAAAAAAGGAAAGAAAAAAGAAAAAGTGTAAGAAACATTGTTGAAATAAATACAAATTTATTGAGAAAAAAATGTACCTAGAGAAATTCCCCAAGAATCAATGGGAAGAACAAATTCCAGCACTTCGTGCAGGACGTCCACTGCAACATGCGCTGCACCACGCACTCCATTCTGGCCAGAAAGGGTTATAGTGAGAAATCGACATGTGTATCAGAACACAGCTATTCAGGAGATATCCATCCTGTCACATTTTTGGTATGTTTTACTACTGGCATGAAATTAAAATATAAGTTGATCATATGAATTATAAACACTTTGCGTTCATGAGGTAAACTATTAATAAAATTAAACGATACAATTTTCATTTGTTTAAAATTCCTACATCTATTAAATCTGACCAATAAAATGTAATAAAATATGTGTTTAACATATTTAAGTTAAAAGAAATAAAACGTAAAAAGTTTCCTTTTAGAACAAAAGAAAGTTAAAATGAGTTGTAAAAATCTCAACAAAATAAAACTGTAAAATATCAAAGTTTAACACACCAGATAGTTTAGACTCTAGAATCTTTACTGTCACGAATTAAGTGTAGCACCATTTACAAGATTCCTGCAATTCTGTATTAATTCATACAATTTTGAACTAATGGGAAAAAAAGATAGTAACATAAGCTCTAAATTATAGATGAAACTTACATGCTTTGTGAAACTTTTGTTTGACATCATGAACAGTAGATGATTGTGTCACCTGAAAAAGATAAAAATAGAAGGAATGATAAGCCAATTGTTAATAATTTTATTAGTTTATTTATAAAGAAAACATAATATAAAACATAGAAACATTACAAAATAAGAATAATATTTTAGCTTTTAGTTAATACTATTTTCACGAATTTGACACTTTATAATCCTTACAACATAGTTTAAATTGTTTTATATAGATTGATAATGGTGATATGTAAGTTAAATCAAGTTTTTTTTTATAATATATGTTGAATATTTTTCTGCCCAGATGTTCAACTGCATTTATTAAAGTGCAGTAGAATGCTAAGGTAGGACTCAATGCACATCAAAGGAAACAGATGAGCGGACTGGTGTCTAGAGGGAAAACTTGAGCTCTACAGGCATCAAAAGGAAAATCTACTTCAGAATAGCACGAGAAGACCATCTCCTACATAAACCACACCGTTATGTTATTAAAACACGATACAAGTGTACTAAAGATCCATCATACTACATAAAAAGTATTTTTTTATTCTTTATGTTCATAAGATGGTTTCTTTTTTTTTTTTTTTTTTTTCTGGAACTGGGGATTGAACTCAGGCCCTTGCATTGCCAGGGAAGCACTTATTCCACTGAGCCATCTCCCTGGCCCCCATAAGATGGTTTTCCTAAGATTTTAATTTTCAGCTACTGAAAATGTAGCTGAATTTTCTTAATTAAAGAAGGGTGAATGAACGAGTATCATATACATGCATACATTATTAAAATATTGATGATGATGTTTCTACTACAGCACTTCAGGTGTGGAGTAATTTTTGACTTTTCACAAAACTTGCAAACTGAAATTTCCGACCAACTCTTAATCTTCGCCTTCATTTATGAAAACTCAGTCAATTGTGATCACTTAAGAAAACATTTCCTAGGGCCACCAGATAGCTCAGTGGAGTAAAGTGCCTGTTTAGGCAGACACAGGGACTGGGGTTCAATCCCCACAGTGCTGTTCGGGCCCAGCCCCTAGGGCATGCTGAGACAGTGGTTGAGACAGGGCATGGTGGTGCTTGCCTGTAATCCCAGCATTTGGAAGGCTGAAAACAGGAGGATCACTGCAAGTCTGAGACTCTGTAGACCCTGTACTAAAAAGTACATTTAAAAAAAGAAAATACATTTCATTTCCTTCAGGATGTATAGATTATTGGTAAAATACATGATGAACATGTGTATGTTTTATTTGTTTATAATTTTAGATAAACAAAAAATCCACATGACTATTTTATAAGGAAAAACGCTTAAAAATACATAAAATGATGCAAATGGGGTCGGGGAGATAGCTCAGCAGAATAAGCACTTGACTGGCAAGCACAACAGCCTGAGTTCAATCCCCAGTTTTGTCCCCCACACACTAAAATGATGCAAACATGATAATTCTCCAGGATATTACTAGCAAAAGTGTCATATTTATATTTTTAAATATCCTGAGTCTAAAAATGAATATACCTATTTTTTCAAATTCTTCTTTTTCAAAGACACTACACATAATAGTGAAATTACATAAAATATGTTTATCAGATGTTATGTTTTATTCATATGAGAATTGTAAGATGTAAACCCTGGAAAGTACTACTCATTTTCATTTGTGTTCTGCTGTAAAAAAAATAATTTGACTTTAATGTAGTATTATGTGAATATAAACATTTTAAATATCTTAAATATTTGTAACTTTTAGAAATGAGGTGTTAGCTAATATTTGAAAAACAGTTTGCAGAGGAGATATATTCATACTTGCACATAACATATTTCATTTGAGTTTTGATTACTGACTTTGAAAATTCATATCCACTACCTAAGTGTGATTTGTTTCGGTGTTGGTCTTTACTTTAACTCAATGTTTAGCACTTTCATATGTTGTTCCCTGCTTCCTCTGACAGAGAAAACTATCAGCCACTGGCTGCTTACAATAGCACTCCACACCTGCCTATCACTGCAGGGGGCATAGAGCTTAAACAAAAGGAATTCTCAGCAGCAGCAGCCCTTCAATTACAGTTGGAAGTGTGTCCATCTAGTATATTATGAAACCATGTTCTCTGGTGTTCACACATTGTCTGTTCAACATGTAAGGACCTTAAGGAGAACAACCCACTGTAAAGATAGACCCTGATAACATAGATAATGAAGTGCACAGATATAAGAAAATCTTAAATAACTATATTCAACCATGTTTATAGCAGCATACTTTGTCATAGCTAAATCTTGGAAACAACCCAAATGCCCATTAAGTGAGGAAAGGTTAAAAAATATATGGTATTTTTACATAATGGCATATTATTCAGCTATTGAAAGATAAATTTCAAGGTTTTCTAGATAAATGGATGTAGCTAGAGACTACTTTCGTAAGTGAAATAAAATATTATCTCACTAGTGTGATAATCTAAGAAGTAATGAAAATCTAAAAGGTGCCACAGACTGTGAAAGGGAAACAATTTGTTAAATGGGGATGAAGAAATGGGATGAGGAAAGGGACAAATGGAAGAAAGGAAGAATATATTTAGTTGTGTATGCAGAGTAGTTTGCATAACTGTATTGTCAATTTCTGCTGGTCATTTAAAGGAACAGTTAGTGCTTATAATTTTTTTCTTTTACTCTAACATTTTTTCTTTTTTCTTTCTCATCTTTTTGAATTTCTTATATCTCCTTTGTTATTTTTTTTTATTTTTGTTTTAAATGGAACGTACACATTTCTATCATAACTTGAACAACTAATTTGAAATAGCATCATATAATGCAGAAATCATTGATGATTCCTATTACTTTGTTTAGTGAAATCTTGTATTGTTTCTAATGCTTTTTTCTAGCACCAATTTGTATTCTTTAACATAAAAACATAATAATAATAACTTTTGGAGCCAAGGATATAGCTCACCTGTCAAGTGTGAGGTTGTGAGTTTAATTCTCTATACCAAAAAGCCCCAACTTTGTGGAAATCCATAATACAGTTGTATTTGAATTTTTGTGTGATTGTAGACATTATTTAATTTCTTATTTGATTTCAACTGTGGTCTACTGGTTGTTCAGGAGGGTGCTTACTTTCTAATTGTTTATGGAGTTTCTACTGTCAATAACTTCTAATCTCATTGCACTCAGGTTAGAAAATATGCACGTGTTAATTTCAATTTTCTTGCATTTAAGCAGGCTTATATAGTCTTTTTTGGAGGATGTCCCTGTGCAGCTGAGAGGAATATGTACCCTGATATTATTGAGTTAAACAGTCTGCTAAGGTCTACTGTGTCCATTTGCACAGTATTTTTAGACCAGAATCTTTATTAAAAACCATGAAAATTTATCTTCCCTATCTGAAAAAATCTCCTAGCTCTAATGATTCAACCTCTTATATTTAGAACCCATTTCTGATGCATTGTGCCTTCTCAGTATAAAGTAGACACTAACTATAAACTGATTTAGGAAATCAAGAGACAAAAATTGACTGAGTAATCAGTAAGCCAGTTGCCACATGTGAGTAATATAATGTTTATATATTTGCTTATAGTTCTAAACAAAAGAATTATGGTATCAATATCATACAAGTATTTAAGAATTAACATTTGATCAAGATATAGAAAACATTCTTCTATCTTCCTCATTGCTATAGATTTTTCTGTTGATTAAAAGATAATTAATATTGAGTTGACAAAGCAAAAGTCTTTAATATATCTCTTAGAGTAAATATAAATTTTTCCTTATACCTCATCAGTTTAAGACAGCTGATGTGTAATCTACATCGAGCACATATTGGCTGGTGTGTCACTCTTCAGTTTTCTTACTCGCTAATCTATACTCACAAAGGGGACAAATAGCATGGCTATTTCTAGAGCACCTGTTGAGAAGATCAGGGCAGGGAAGTTATTTTCCTCTGAGGCTTCCGTAATTGCATTTATTTCACATCATATGGTTTACAACACAGAACAGTTACTTCAGAAGGCAGGCAAATTTAATCCTACAAGGGCCTCATGAGACAATAGTCTTAAAAATCATAATAAAACTAGTGTTTAGAGAGCCTAACAAATGGATCCTGTAAGACTTAGAATAATACTCTCTATTTTCAATATACCTCATATCATAACAAACATCATGATGGTAGTGGAAAAATCTTTCCGCTTATAGCAGGAAATTCAAGTCCAGTGTCTCTGAATGGCGGAAGTTACACCTCACACAGTATCTGTTTGCTAGATAGAGCTCAGCTCCCACCCATAGATATTTGCAGAGTCAACAATTACATTAAGATTTACAGGAGCACAGATTTTATTAGTTCAGGTTGAAGGCTATAGTGATGGTAAACTTCAGTCTTTTCAATACAGAGTAACTACCTGACTTCCTACCTCAAAGGAGAAGTTTGTTTTAGATCATGGCTTCAGAGGTCTCAGACCACGCAGGGACCACTAGGTTCAAGGCAGAAACAAGGGTGGAAAGGCTGGGCAGAGAACAGCTGCCTTGCCATGACAACCAGGAAGCCCAGAAAATGAAGAGGAGTTAAGGAAGGAAATGTGCCTTTCCAAATCTGTCCCCTGTGACCTTCCTCTTACCATGACCCATCTCCTAAGAACAAATCAGCTATAGCATCATCTTTACCTGGCCACCTCCCATACATACTTCATAATCTACCTTTCAGTTCATTACCTATACGCGACTGTGAGCCCTACCAAGCCATAGGCTGTTTGTTTTGGAGGACATTCAACAAGAGCTAAAGGAAATGGGAGCAAGACTTTACTCTTCCTGGAAAGCTTCTGGAACAGCACCAGATGCTTTGCTGTACTCTGTTCAAACCGTCCATGACTTGATGGCTAGCTAAGCCAAAGTTCAGCTCCTGGGGTAATTAAACTGCATTGCCCTCACTAATCCAGTTAATGTTCCCTCCAATTTCCCTGGTTCCTGCTTTTTGTGAGAATCCTAATAAAAAGCTGAAAAACATTGTAAGTCCTAGAAGCTGTAGCCCCTGAGCCCATGACTTTGTTTCTCTTGTTTCCCTTTTCATCTTCCATACTTCATTTGAAGGACCTGTGACCTCACACAGACACTGGCTTCTTCCCATGAAACATGACAAGTTTGGAGAACATACTAGATCTAAGCCACAAAACCTCAAATTCTTCTGTATTTATTTTTATCATCTTCCTGTGATAACTTTTACATGAGTTCATTTCTACTGGAATGCTTCACCAAAGTCTCCCAGAGTAACCCATGTGCAGTACACAAATTTTTCCCTTCCTCTTGTTTCCTTATATAAGCAACCTTATTTGCTCTCAAGTGTCAGATCTGAATTAGCAGAAGAAACACACCATTTAGTTAGCATCTGTATGAATTGAATTTTCACCAATTGAACTCATATTTTTGTCCTTAACCATTGATGAACAACTAAGACATAACATTCAAGCTTTTATCACACCCTGTTCCTAGTACTAGAAATGTTTGAGATTGTGCATCGGTTATATTTCACTTAATATTATGGTCACGTGCATACATTTATCTCCAAACAATTCAAGTTAATCCTTTTGGCATAATATTATATCATTGTGTAGAACGGTCACGTTTTTTTCCACTCATAGGTTGCTATAGACATATAGGCTGCTTGCAAGATTTATTTATTATGAATTGTGCTGTTATAAATAAGAGTATACATATAAACACGGATACACATATTGTCTATTCATTAGGTACTTTGGGAAGATAAAAGGAAAATAGCGGATCAAATAGAATTTCTATTTTTAGTTTGGTGAAAAATCTCTCTATCAATCTCTATTACAATTGGACCAGTGTACACTCCCATCGTAAGTCACTTAAGAAATGTAAATTAGAACAACTGCGGAAAAATGAGCAATAGATCAACCAGTAACAAATGCTGCAGGTGCTGTAGGGAAAAAGAAACTCTTTTCTACTGTTGGTAGGAGTGCAGACTATGGAAAGACAGTGAGGAGATACTGCAAAAAACTAGTACTGGAGGTCCCATTCATCCCAGCTATTCACCTTTTGGGTATTTTTCCAGAATTGAAAACATTATCCCACAGCAATATATGTGCACCCATGCCTATAGCAGCAAAATTTGTCATAGATAAGTTTCTTAAATAAACCAAATGTACATCAACCAAGAGAAATAGTAAAACAAAGATGTGCTATTTTTTATGCAATGTAGTATTGCTTGAATATACATAAGATAAACTCAAGGCTTTTTAAGTAACTGGATGAAACTTGAGATCATATTAATAAGTGAAATATATCAGACCCAAGGTGCAAACATGATAAAGTCTCACTAATGTAAGAACTTGAAAAAGTATATAAAATCTGATAAGTATAATAGATACTGTGAAAGAGAAAAAAAAATCTGTTCAAAGGATATTAACAGGGCTGGGGAGATAGCTCAGTGGTCTAAGTGCCTTTCTGGCAACTCAAGGCCCCATGTTCAATGCCTGGTACCATATGCTGTGCCAGCCCTGGGCATGGTGGCACACACTGTAATCCAGAGCTGGGGAGGCTGAGACAGGAGAATCACTACAAATCCAAAATGGATAATGAGACCCTGTACTAAATAAATAATTTAAAGAAAGAAAATGGAAAAGGATCAATTGGGAAAAAGACAAAAGAAAGAAGGGTAAAAGATATATTTATGTTTATATGCAGGATCACTTGGATAATTGTTCTGCTGATTCCTGCTGGCCTATTGAAAGGAGCAGTTATTGCTTCAATTTCTTTTCCCCTTTTCAATCTTTTTGTACTAGAGATCAAGCACAGTACTCTGTGTTTGCCAGGTAGGTGCTTATGACACTGAGCTATCTCCACAGCCCCTTTTTAATTTTTTATAACTTTTTAAATTAATTCTGCATTCTTATATTTGATAATCTAAGCAACTAATTTAAAGACAACCTTATGTAATATAACGATGATTATTGAATTCTATTCTTGTTTTTTATGTATTTGGTACAGGGTCTACAGGGTCTCACTATGTAGATCATACTTCCAATATGATTTACTGTCTGTTGCTCAGATTAACAGATAAAGTTATGCAAGATGGGGCATATAATTGAATATTACCACATGCTTTCAAGAAATCTTCAAATTTTGTTCTCGATGCTCATTTTCTTTTATTACCTTTTAAAAAATTACCTTAAAAAGAGTATAGCAATAATTGATATGACATTAGAAACAGTATAAATGTGACAACCTTGAGAAGGTAGAAAGAGAAAGTCTGAAGACAACTCAGCAACCTTGCAAGGAAAGCCTTGGGAACTTGCTGGTAGTTTTCTTTACCTAGTAATGTTTGATTTAAACTTGATGTGTATCGTAATGCAATTTGTTTTAAAATTTATGATGGTTCTTTCAAAGTATTCATTTATTTTGTGGTAAGGTAGATATTTGATTTTTCTTTCTACAGGATGTTCAGGGTCTCATTACTAGATTGGCTTCACAGTGATCCTCCCGTTTATAGCCTCCTAAGTGCTGGGATTCCAGGAGTGCATCACCACCCCCAGTCTCAGTCACTGTCTCAGTGCGCCCAGGGTCAGGGGCTGGCATGGCAGACAGGGAATTGAATCCTGGTCCCTTTGCCTGCTTGCAGGTGTTTTAATCTGCTGAGCTATTTGGCCTGCCCAAAAAGTTGAGAATAATTTTTTGGGGGGAGGGGGTGGCTCAAGTTGCCCTAAGGGCGGGTATAGTAAGGCATGTGGAGACAGGGATTGAACCGCAGTTCCTTGCTCCTGATACTGGGTTTGCCAGAGCAGGCTCTTAAACAACTGAACTAACACACAAGCTCCCTGACTTTCAGTGGCATGTCATCTAAAGTATAGTAGCCAGTCATGAAACAGGTGCTCACCCGAACTGCAAAAGTGTTACTCAAAAAAAATTTGAGTGCTGCTCAAATCTTTCTACTTTTCACTGCCATCTTTGCCCTACAGAAGTGTGACTTAAACCTCATGCATTTTTTATATCATGTGTTTTAAACATTAGCTTTCTTCTTTTAATCTCTTATGCATAGGAAACAAGTTTTCCATTAGGTACAAAAAGTGATCAAGTAGTTTTTATTTGTGAGGTATACTAATTTGTATTTGTTAGAGGCTTAGATATTTTTTCATATTGTGTTTCTCAGTTTACTTCACTTGAGTAGGACGTTCTAAAAAGCAAGCTTGTTTTCACTTTTTATTGGTTCCAAATTAAATTAATTTTTTTCTATAAGTTACTTTCCACATTTAAAACTCAAATCACTTAAAGTTGTTACCTTCCTGGACTATCAACTGAATTGGATCTTTGGAATGAAATTTTAAAAATCCTTTGATATGGCATGGCTTAATTTTATATTCATGAAGTATTTGGGTTTTTTTGTTTGCTTATTTTTGCTTTTTGCTTTTTTTTTTTTTTTTTTTTTTTTTTTGGTGGAACTGGGGATTGAACTCAGGCCCTTGCCAGGGAAGCACTTATTCCACTGAACCGTCTCCCTGGCCCCCATGACATATTTGTTGAGCAATTTCAAGTTCATTTGATCTTTTCCAGGCACAATGATGTTGAAAAGGTCATTTGTACATCATCTTCTTCTATGCTTCACAAATCATTCAAGATAAAGTATGAAAACTGAAATTTTCATTTCAATTATCTCATAGACTGACATATTTTAAAAGAAAATGAAACAAGAAAACTAAGTATTGATATGTTAAAATTAGCCTCATTTTACTCTTAGCATTATGAGCCACACAAAGTTATGATTTCAGATTTCTATCTAGTCACCAATAAACATTGATAAACACTAGCCTGTAAATGTGGCAGGAGATACTTAACCATTAGGAAGATGAGGACATCTATTTGTAAGACTGCAGAGAGGTTGTCACCTCTGTAGTGCTGAATGGAATGATGGGAATTGGACAGACTGTAACTGAAGGCAGTAGGTAAAGGGATAGAATTTGACCCCAGCTCATGCAATGGAAATTGCAAAATGTGCTCCAGGAATGGTATGTAGTACAGCATGTTAAACGTGTAGAGTGATTAAGAAGGATTTGAGAGCAAGCCCAATAATGTGGTTAGACTATAAGAGAGAGCTTAGAGCTGAAGAGGGGGCAGAAGTACATTTTCCAAAGACCTAGAGACCACAAAAGAAATATTTTCCAGAACATTTGGATTATTTCTTCCAGTTCATTGACATCCCATATTCTAGATGAGGTTTTTCCTCAAATCACTGTATGGGGTGTAGTCTAATTAAAGTTATTAAGGAGTACTCCATTGACATTCAACTAATTTAGGTGCTTGAACTCGACACCACAATCCAACACAGTCCAGGATTCTGCAACCATAGTGAGTTATTCAAAGAAATTGTCGACCATATCCATTTACAGCTCAGCTGAATATTATGGGCTCATGATGTATACTTCATTTTTATACTTTTATACTTTTCTGCTGGATGGTTAAGACCTAAGTAGATCAAAACTTATATACCTACACAAGAACTTTATATTTCCTATGTGGTCATTGAAGTCCTCTCAGGGTTTATCTTGTAGTCCTGTACATTATTCTGTAGTTCCTTTGTCTGTGTCATCCATGTGGATGAGTCATGGCCAATGCTTGACCAGATTGCTTTCTGTGAGAGCTTGAGAGAAAGTTTTCTCTTCATGTGACTTTCCCCAGGCACACTTTAGAACTTCAATCTCTTTCCTCTGTGGCTCCATAATCTCCTTGTTCAGAAAATTTGGAGCTCACCTGAGTCTCATGATGTTGCAGTACAGGTTCTCCTATGTCCTGAGTCTTCGTTGACCTTGAAAGGCTAGGTCCAAAATGTTGGCTGGCCTTGTGGCTCTTCTATTTCTCCAACTCTGACTTGTGATCTTAGGTTGTTAACCATCCAGAAGAAAAGCTGATTAGTATCCTGCAGCATATGC
>PVKA01043504.1:0-16720 GCA_004027165.1 Ctenomys sociabilis | reverse complement strand
CTTCCCAAATATGAGGAAATAATCCAACATTTAGGGAACCAATGCATACAGAACACCAAATAACTTCAACCCAAGTAAAAACACACCAAGACAAATAATAGTCAAGATCCCAGAAATCCAACACAAAAATATATTGAAAGCTACTAGAGAGAAGAAGCAGATCACATTCAAAGGAAAACCCATCAGAATTACAGCCGACTTCTCTACACAAACGATGAAGGCAAGGAGAGCATGGAGTAGAGCTCTTCAAGTCCTGTACAAAAACAAATTCCAGCCCAGACTATCATACTTTACAAAACATTCTTTCAAGTTTGATGGAGAAGTGAAATACTTTCATGACAAAGAACAACTAAAGAATTTCATGATGGCAAAGTCATCCCCACACAGGCTACTGAAAGATGTTCTAGAGAGAGACTACAATGACCAGAACGCCATGAATGAGAATGGAAGGAACCCACTAAACAAGACAGACAATTAAACACAGGACACAAAGAACTAAACAGCAGGTAAATATTATGACAAACATAAGTCAACACTTTTCAATTATAACCATCAATGTAAATGGACTCAATTCATGAATTAAGAGAAATAGATTGGCACAGTGGATTAGGAAACAAAATCCAACAATATGCTGTATACAAGAAACACATTTAACTCCAATGGATATTCATAGGCTCAAAGTCAAAGGATGGAAAACAATACTACATGCCCCAGCACCTCAGAAAAAAGCAGGAGTAGCACTTCTGTTCTCAGATAGTCTCAACTTCAAACCAAGAAGGATCAAACGACACAAAGAAGGCTACTATACATTGGTCAGGGGAAAAATTTTGAGAGCAAGAGGTAACACTCATAAATATCTATGCAGCAAACACAGGAGCATCCAACTATGAAAGACAAATCTTAATGGACATGAAAAACCTAATATCTAAGAACACAATTGTAACAGGAGACCTTAACATCCCCTTATCTCAAAAAGATAGATCAACCAGACAAAAAATTAGCAAGGAAGTAGCAGAACTGAACCAGAGCTTGGAACACATGGACCTGGTGGACATATACAGAGTGTCCACCCAACCACAGCTGAATACACATTTTGTTCGGCTGCACATGGGTCATTTTTCCAAATAGAACACATAGTAGTCCAGAGGTCATGCGAAAGTATATGCAAGAAAACAGAAATTATCCCATGCATATTATCTGACCACAGTGCAATTAAACTGGAAATAAATGACAAAAGAAACCAGAAAACTCTGCTAAATTCATGGAAACTAAACAATACCCTACTCAGCAATCAATGGGTCACAAAATAAATTAAACAAGAAATTCAACATATCTACAATTCAATGAAAATTCAACTTACCGAAATTTATGGGATGCGATGAAAGAAGTTCTTAGAGGGAAAATTATAGCTATGAACTCACACATTAGTAAAACAGAACAGAAACAAATGAACACCCTAATGCTGCACCTCTGACATCTAGAAAAAGAAGAGCAAACGAAACTCAGGGTGCAAACACAGGAAGAAATCATAAATATTAGAGCAGAAATTAATTCAATTGAGATGAAAGAAACAGTTCAAAAAATCCACAAATCAAAAAGTTGGTTCTTTGAAAGACTAAATGAAGTTGAAAAGCCAGTAGCCAACCTCATCAAAAAGAGGAAAAAAAAAAATTCAAGTACAGGCAATAAGGAATGAAAAGAGTGAAATCACCACAGACCCAGCGGAAATTCAGAAGATTATCAATAGTTACTTCGAGAATCTTTACGCTCACAGAATAGAAGACAGAAGAAATGGACAGATTCCTCGAAAGGTACAAACTACCAAAACTGAACCAAAAAGATATACCAATGGGCAGTGGCCAGGGCCACAATGACAGACTACAGAGAGGAGCAGTGAAATGAGCTGGAGGCCTTGGAGTCCATATACCCCAACTCCTTCACAGTATTATCAGTAAATCCACCCAGCTTCACTATTACTGTAACATCTGATGCTGGAGAAAATAATGAAGTTGTCCAGACTACCCAAGTTTACATACAGCAAAAAATACCCAGATGAAGCTCCTCTTTATGAAATATTTTCTCAGGAAAATCTAGAAGATAATGATGTCACAGACATTTAAAAATTGTTAGCATCACAGGCTGAGGAAAATCTTGGTATGGTCATGATCTTTACTCTAGTGACAGCAGTAAAAGAGAAATTAAATGAAATAGTAGATCAGATAAAAACGAGAAGAGAGGGAAAAAAAGAAACTAAAAGAAAAAGAAGCAGAAGAAGCATAGAAGCAATTATTCCATGGCACCCCTGTTACAATTGAGAATTTCTTATGTTGGAAAGCTAAGTTTGATGCAGAACTCTTGGAAATTAAAAAGAAACAGATGAAAGAAGAACAAGCAGGAAAAAATAAACTGAGTGCCAAACAACTATTTGAAACAGATCATAATCTTGACACATCTCATATCCAGTTCTTGGAGGATGCTGGAAACAACGTGGAAGTAGATGAGTCTTTGTTCCAGGAAATGGATGACTTAGAGTTGGAAGATGTTGAAATGATCCAGACTCCAGTCCTGCAAATGCGGGAGTGACTCCACAGAGTGATGGATGTCTCCATTTGCAGAGAGGCTGTAGCATCTGTGGCTGTGGTGAAAAGGTTTCATTTTGGTTTCTTTTTTTGTCAGAAAAAATAATTTTCAGGAGAATATTCTTCTGATGCCTTCATCATTGAACTTAATAAGCTGACCATAACACTTCATATGTAAAATGTTCACTTCCTCTTACTGGAGAACAGAAGATTACATAATTAACATTATTTAATGTTGGAGAGAGATTCTACCTATAGCTCCAAGACTAAGGTGAGCTGCTGCCATGAACACAAAGGGGTTTTTGCTCAAAGAACTGGCCTAACTTATAATGGTTACTTTTGGATTCCAAATATAGTCTTCATATAAAGTTACAGTACTGAGATATGTAAATAGAAAACTAAACCTGGATTGTAGCCTCTTAACACAATAAATTTAAGTTTTTTGTTAAAAAAAAAGCCAATAACAGCCAATGAAATACAAAACATAACAATAAGCCTACCGACAAAGAAAAGTCCAGTTCTTGATGGATTCGCAGCTGAATTCTACAAGATATTTATACAAGATATAATCCCTACACTCCTCAAACTCTTCAATGAAATTGAAAAGGAAGCAGTTCTCCTAAAATCATTTCTGCAGGCAAGTACTATACTGATTCCAAAACCAGGGAAAGACACAACCAAAAAGGAAAACTACAGGCCAATCTCCCTCATGAACATAGACACAAAAATACTCAATAAAATTCTAGCAAATAGAATACAGCAAATGATCAAGAAGATCATACACCATGACCAAATAGGATTCATCCCAGGGATGCAAGGATGGTTTAATATTTGAAAATCTATAAATGTAATACACTATATTAATAGACTGAAATCTAAAAATCACATGATCATCTCAATTGATGCAGAGAAAGTTTTTGGCAAAGTCTAACACTCATTCATGTTCAAAATCCAACAGAAAATTGGAATAGATGGACTCTACCTTAACTTGATAAAAGCCATCTATGACAACCCAAAAGCTCATATAATCCTAAATGGGGAAAAACTGAAATATTTTACTCTTAAATCAGGTACAAGACAAGAATGTCCTCTATCACCCCTCCTATTCAATATAGTTTTGGAATTGGGCTATTAGAAAGAGGGAGAAGTAAAAGGAATAAGAATGGGTAAAGAAGAAGTTAAATTATCACTATTTACAGATGACATGATACTTTACTTGAAAGAGCTCAAAAATTCCACCAAGAAACTACTAGAACTGATATGGAAATTCAGTAGCATAGCAAGATACACAGTCAATACTAAAAAAGTCAATAGATTTCCTCTACACAGATAACAAGAACACTGAAAGGGAAACAATGGAAACAATACATTTTACAATAGCACCACAGAAAGTGAAATACCTTGGAATTCACTTAACCAAGGAAGTCAAAAATCTTTTCACAGGAAATTACAACACCCTAAGAAAAGAGATTATAGAGGATTTCAGAAAATGGAAAGATATTCCCTGTTCCTGGATAGGAAGAACCAACGTCACGAAGAGGTCCATACTTGCAAAATTGCTGCACAGATTTAATGCAATCCCTATCAAACTGCCACAAACATACCTCCCAGACCAAGAGAAATCATTCCTAAAATTTATTTGGAACCACAATCAACCTATAGCAAAGGCAATCTTGGCCAATAAAGACAAGGCAGGAGGCATCACAATTCCTGACTTGAAATTATACTACAAAGCCACTGTGATAAAATCAAGATAGTATTGGCAACTGCAACGAAATAGACCTGAGGATCAGTGGAATAGATTAGAAGATGCAGAGGCATCTAAGAAAACACTCAGCCATCTGATCTTCGACAAGGGGGCCAAACAGGCTTACTGGAAGAAAGATAGCCTCTTTAACAAATGGTGCTGGAAACCTGGCTTTCTACATGCCAAAAACTAAAAATTGACACTGCTGTATGACCATGCACTAAGCTAAAGTCAAAGTGGATTAAAGATCTAAACATTAAAACAGAAACACTCAATCTCCTGGAAGAGAAAGTAGGAAGAACTCTTGAAGACATAGGGGTAGGTAAAGAGTTCATGAACAAACATATATTTGCATGGGAAACACTTGAAAGAATCAACAACTTGGATCAATTCTTCTTAAGGAGTTTCTGCACTTCAAAAGAAATTGGCAAAACAGTGAAAAGACAACCCACAAATTTTGAAAAAATCCCAACTAACAAGCAATCAGACAAAGTCTGCTGTCTAGAATATATAAATAACTAAGATATAAAATGGCCCTCAAATTTAAAGTCCCAATTCAGAAATGGGCATCTGAGATGAATACACACTTCTCACTTCTCAGAAGATGAAATTAAAGAAGTGAATAAATATATGAAAAAATGCTCCACATCGCTAGCCATTCGTGAAATGCAAATAAAAACAACACTGAGATACCATCTCACTCCAGAAAGAATGGTTATCATAAGGAAATCAACCAACAACAAATGTTGGAGAGGTTGAGAGGAAAAGGGAACACTTCTCCACTGCTGGTAGGAATGTAGACTGGTACAACCATTGTGGAGGTCAGTGTGGAGACTCCTCAAAACAGTAGGACTAGAAATCCCATTCAAGCCGGCTATCCCCCTACTGGGAATTTTCCCAAAGGATCTGAAAACATTGTATCATAGTGATATATGTGTACCTATGTTTATAGCAGTGCAGTGTGTGATAGCACAATTGTGGAAACAACCAAGATGTCCATCACATGAGGAATGGTTGAAAAAGATGTGGTATTTCTATATAATGGAGTATTACTCAGCTATAAAGAATGATAAACTTGAAGCATTTATATTGAAGTGGATGCCACTTGAACGTATACTTGTAAGTGAAATAAACCAGACACACATGTGCAAATATCATATAGTCTCCCTAGTATAAAAAGACAAAAGAAAAAATACAAATAAAAATGTACAACAACTAAAGACAATTGAGTCAGATAGTTAGGGCAAACTAAACGGCATATGCTGCAGGGTACTAATCAGCTTTTCTTCTGGATGGTTAACAACCTAAGTTCACAGATCAAAATTGGAGAAACAGAAGAGCTGCAAGGCAGCCAACATTTTGGCCCTAGCCTTTCAAGGTCAGCAAAGACCCAGGGCATAGGAGAACCTGTACTGTAACATCATGAAACTCAGTTGTGCCCCAAATTTTCTGATCAAGTAGATTATGGAGCCACAGAGGAAAGAGATTGATGATGTATAGTGTGCCTGGGGAGAGTCACATGGAGAGAAAACTTTTTCTCAGGCTCTCACAGAGAGCAACCTGGTCAAGCACTGGCAGTGACTCATCCGCATGGATGACACAAAGGATCTACAGAGTAAGGTACAGGATTACAAGATAAACCCTGATCAGAAACAAAAGCTACATCTTTTGGTAAATAGGTCTTGATCTATCTCAGTCTTAACCATCCAGCATAAAAGTATAAAAATGAGGTATATAACATGGGGCCATAATAATAAGTTGAGCTGTAAGTGGCTATAGTCAACAACTTCTTCAGATAACTTACTATTATTGTGGAATGCTGGACTGTGTTGGATTGTGTCGCCGAGTTCAGGCACCTAAATTGGTTTAATGAGAATGGAGTGCTCATCTTTGACAGGTCTAGACAAGAAAAAAAAAAAAAAGGCACATACAAAGGAAGAATCATGATGTGTGTGTATAAACAGTACAGTTAGGATAAATATGCCGTGCTTCTGCATAATTCTATGAGAAGCAAGATTTGCACTAATAGTGGTTGGACAAGATATTATGTTGGCTTCTAGTACTATGGACAAACACTAGGGCGATAACAAGATAGAAAGTATTAATTATTGAATCTGTGATATAATTCAGCTATAAAAAATAAGTATATAGCTGCACTCTCTTCATTCACTGATTAGAGACATTTGGTATAAGAATGCCTGTAAATATAATACCATGTATGCACCTTGTACGACACCAAAACATTATGAAAACTTTTCCCAGTGTATTAATTTATCGAATCTGTCCTGTTAATTTGTCTTGAAACTGTCTCATTGCTATTTGTTCAATAAAAATAATTAAAAAATAAGTAAATCAATCAAAAAAACCTGATTATTTAAGCAAAATGAAATTCCAATCTTTATATTGCGCCTACAGCCTCACATCAATTTACTATGCCTTTTATATTTTATTTACTAATTACATTGAAATCAGTTTTTCTTGTGATCTTATATATTGTTTACAACTAATGAATACTACAAGTTTATAATAAAGTATAACTGGATCTTTCTCCTGTAAAGGTTAATAACCACTAGGTATACCAGTGACTCTTAAAATTTAAGCACAAAATTGCAGGATAATTATTTTCCAAAACATCTACAATGTCACCACTGGATTTAATAAGTCAATACATTCTTGTTACAAAAAGTATTTTATGTAAAATTAATTTATACTTCATTAAACACTTAAGCAAATCCTAGACGGTTACATCATCCATTCTGGAATATTTAGCCTTACCAAAATTAGGTACAAAAATATAAAGTTATAATCTCTACAAGATTTTTATACAAATGAACAACACAGATTATGTTTTATATAATCATAGGTTTATAGCCATGTTGTTTCCTACTCTCTCAAATCCTTGCTTCTATCCCGCAATCTCTGATTCTTTATACTTGGAGTTTTGTAACATTTCTGAAAAAGTTTATCAACAAAAAGTAACCAACTTTTTCTCAATACCAATCTATCGACACATTTTAAGTACTAGTTTGTGGTAGAAGAAGGAAATCTTATATACTATTTTCATGAAATCTCCTCATATACAGTCCCTATCTATACAAAAGGAAAACTCAGGAAGAAAATACCCAAAGATGTAATCCATGTGCCTAAGTTTGCAGAAACAAAGGGAAATAAGGACCTAACCCCCAGCTGACCAACTGGTCTGTTCCCATGGCCAAGCAACAAATGAAATTCAAAGAAGAGAGGAAGTAGTTGACCTCAACTGCCCCAACATTTTTCACTCTACAGTTTTTGAAACAGTTTATACTTTTTTATCTTTATTAGGACATTTTCCTCATCAAATTAATGAGTCATTAAAAAAAGGCTTACTAAAATGTTTACATTTGGGAATAAACTATCTGTTAAGGTTCGGTTAGAAAAGACAAGTCATAATTTGTCACTCCTTTTTCAATGAAATCATCTTGGAAAGGCAGAAAAGATCAGCGGGGGGGCAGTAACAGAGGACTGCAAAGGCTCAAAGCAAATCCTGAGACCCACACACAGGGCGCACTTACAGTTCCTTCTGCCCTGAAGTCCCCACCATCCCCATCCCTACTTGCCTGCTTTTATACCTTTTTTCTGGCACAGGATATCCTTTTGGGATAACAGCTTCGTTACAATCAAGTGTTGTGCAAGGTAAGTTTAGAAGCCAGTGAACAGCTTACATCACAGGGTTTGAAATCAAAAGGGAAGCTTGTTCACTGACTAGACAAAAACAAAACCATGACATGTTTAGAACATCATTAGAAAAAAATAAAGGGCAACAAATACAGCCATGAAATTTTCTTACAGTTCTATCTTGGCATCACCAGCAGCACAGCAGTAGCTGGTACAGCTGAAAACTAATTCCTAACTCCAAGCCAGTTAGTCAGCACAGAAAAGTGGCAAAAGACATGCTTTCCTTTAGACCACTTCTATTTGATGATCTCTTTATAGTAGTCAATAATACCACTTTAATTGGTCAATAATAATATTTTCTTTTTTGCAGAACTGGGGATTGAATTCAGACCCTTGTGCGCTTGCCAGGGAAGCATGTATTCCACTGAGCCACGTCCCCAGCCCCAATACACAGTCTTGAAGTAACAATTGGAATAATATTCTCCTAAAGACCAACACTGGCTTAGAATTATAGGACAAAGGGAAGCTAAATGTGTAGCAAGAGAATCCCAACTAGGGAATGCTGGAAGACTCTGTCCCTACACCTCAGGAACAATGGAGAGAGGTGGGAAAAGGAACTTGTGAAAATGCACAGCAAATGTTGCTGTGGGAACACCACCTCTAGAAGACCCAAAAGCCAGAGCAAACTCAGATTTGTCTCCTTTGGTTTTTGCCTCTTGAGGCAAACTGCACAAATTCTTCACCCAGTAAAAGGAGTTCTTTTTCCCTTTCTTTCAGAATTTCACTTTTATATTCCAAAAGAGCCCTTTTAAAATATCTTTTGCTCCAGTATGCCTATCAACATATGAATGAGTAAAGAAAATGTGGTGTCTATACACAAGAAAAATAATGTACCTTGAAAGCATAATGTTAAGTGAAATAAGTCAGACACATGATGAGGGACATAGATCTTTCTCAAATGGGAAGGGAATGAAAAGATGGAGGGAATGTAAGAGAAGAGATAAGGAATGAAAAAGGAATTGAGATGTGTATGTACATGTACCAAAGTCTACATCAGGAATACAAACATTATGTACTACAAACATGTACTTGTAGGGAACCACCTTCCCAAGCCTAAGTCTAGGTACCCAACCTACTAGTTTGTCAACTGACTTAGGGACAAAGGAATATGAAAGAAAAAGAGACATAAAATTAGTTTAGAAGGTGGGCCATCAGGGAGCTCTTGCCTGTAGTGGATAGATAACACTTGAATGTCTGGCTCACCTCCATTTTATTCAGACACAGGTATAGCAGTTAGAATGACACAAGATTCATCTGCCTCCTATTATCTACTAATATATGCTCAGATAAACAATTGGATCTCAGCTATTTAGACTCTTCCCTAGGCCCTGCACTGTGCCACCATCATGCCTGCACACCACCTTTCGTCTTTGTGCTCACAGAGGTCAGTTAGGCTTCAATTCTCCCTCTCAGTTCTCTCTCATGTACTAATAAAAAAAATAAGTAATAATATTTTGCTTTCTTCACTTTTACTTTCACCTGCATTAAGTTCTGTCTGATCACTCCTCAACTTGATGAAAAATCATGTGTGTACAAACTCATACTCAGCTAAATCACTCTCAGTAATGCAAGTCTTTCTTTCTGGTCTCAAAATTATTGTTCTTTGGGTGCTGAATGTCCATTTTGCAGTCAAAGATTTCCAATAATGGGTAGTGGTGACAGCTGCAAATAGTGTGGGACTACTCACAAGTACCAAACTGAACACTTAAAATGTTAGAATAGTAAATTTCATGGCTTTTTTTTTTTTTTCCGGAATCAGGGATTGAACTCAGTCCCTTGAACTTGCCAGGCAAGCGCTTCTTCTGAGCTATCTTCCAGGCCTCATAAATTTCATGTTTTGTGCATATTATCACAAGTAAAAGGAAAAAAAACCAAAACCACAGGCAGTTTCCACATCTGATTTTCACAAACTGCACAATGAACTCAAATCAATGAAGATTTTTGGTTGGAAGCAATCATCCCACGGCACTGCTGAGTCACTGGTAGCCTTGGGCATTCTCAAGGGCAAAGAGGAGGATACCAGTTACTCCTCATGGAAGACTTTCCTGGGGAGCTCCATGTATACCCCAAGTATGCCTGACTTGCTGTTCTTCCTTGTGGGAATCAGAAAAGAATATTTCACCCCTTGGAGTGGGATGGAGAGTCAGGCTCCCAGGTTCCTGGAATCAAGAGATGAATTCAAGAACCAAGCTGCTGAGGTCCTTGGAGCGTCTCTCTACATGGCTGTTTAATGACAACCTGAAATGGGGCCTTAAATGCACCAGCTGCCTTTCTTAAGCACCTTTTCTAATGCTCCCCAAGCAATCTCATTTTCATGATTAAAAACTCTTTCCAAAGAAATGCTCTCTAAGTCTTCACAGACCTAGTCCCTGCCTCTAGGAGGTCACAATTTATAATATATAAAATTATATATAGTAGTGTGGCATTGTGGCCACACTAGTAGAAACATATGGACAACAGGCCTTAAGACACTAAATCAGTGATGAAATAAGCAACAACACAGTTACAATGTGTGTGGTAGGGGCTAAGGACATTCAGACTTTAGGGGACAAAGGCAGCCTATTAAAGTAATAGGACCAGAGAACAGACAGACAAATGTATGTGGAGGAAACCCCAAACAGGAACCACAACCCAGAGGGTAAGATTGGGCAAGGGTGTGGACCTGCTCTCCGGCATTGGCTGTGCCTATGCCCCATTCACTCTGTACTCTAGAGTTTTCCACAAGCAGACCCAAGGTGACAGGAAGTGTGAGTACACAGAAAAGATACCCCATTCCTGTTAGTCTTCAAGATAATGTATAGAAATAGCAAGCACTTATATACAGCTTACTGTGAACCACTCTTCTTAACATGGTACATATAGAAACAAATACATGCCTCCCACTCATATGCTCTGTTTATCCTGTGATGGAAAAAGCTAGATGTAAAAAGGTTAAGGACTTTGTCCACAATTTCTGAGCTTGTAAGTGTGACAGCAAGGCCTTCATCCCAGCATTTAACATAATGTAACCCTGCTTCTCTAAAAGAATGCTTTTGTTTATAGATCATTGGATGAATAGTGAGATATAAAGATCTTGAGGACCATTCTGCTCCCTTGTTTTTTAAGAGGCAATAAAGCTTTGCAAAGATATCCTTCAATTAGACCAACTTTGGTAAGATGTTAACTCTTGAACTTAGTCATTGGGCATGTTCATTACCCCTCTGAGTATTATCTAGCCACTGTACCTGTTATATTTACTGTCTACTATATTTATGAGGATTAAATAAATCTCCTAGCTCATACATAATAATGAAAAACCATTATTTACTCAGGTGAAAGTTCTCAAATAACTGACATATACTTACCACCTAACAAATGAATCACAATCCTGTAATAAGTTATCATGGCTATAGGTTTTAAATACAGTATTATAGTGGGTTGACAGCCAGATCCCTACAAATCTTGAGCAGTTTTTGTACAGTTTAGGTAGGCATTCTCTAGTTTTTTCCTAGGAACTCTTGTGGGATACATAAGAACAAAGATGCAACAAAGAGAAAAGGGACATCTTTACAAGTTAGCAGAATGGTTTACTCAAAAACAATCCAAAAGTTAAAGTAATTGAAAACTTGACATTTTTATAATAGTCCTTGCTTTAGTCTAGAAAGCCAAACATCCCATGACTAAATCACATACAGAATGAACAGCATCCAATGAAATAACAAAAATTGCTTGTCACATTCTAGCTTCCAAGAGCTGATGGGCCCTCCAGGTGGTGCCAGCCCTGTATTACTTCCTCTCCTCTGAACAGAGCTTAGGTACCAGCCCCTGAGTAGACTACCATATCTTGGGGACCAGAGAGCAAATTTCCTACCCAGTATCATTTGAACTTGCTTTTGAAATTTTAAAAATAATTAGTAATACCATATAAACAAGTACTGAAGAATATTTTCCAGGATGCCTTAAGCCACGATTTAAGGTAAATCTACAAGTTAGCCAAGCTATGAGCAGACATCCTGCTTCCAGTTAGGATTTGGGATTCTCCTTCCTGGAGACAGATTATATTTTTACAACACGCTTTTCTATTTTTCTTACAGAATGCTTCAACTCTAACAGCACAAACCCAACATCTGAAACAATGAGTCACCTATTGGCTTGAATCCGAAGCACCAGGTCAAACACAGTTTATGCCACGTCAGTGCATACAGGCAACCCTCATTCAAAGAGTGAATGCACTGCCCTTTCTGTGGTGGTGGACAACGTCTCAGTGACAGGAGGAATAACAACATTCCTAGGCATCTAGGACACATCAGGAAAAACTATATTTTTTTTTCTTAGGCTGCCTTTTTGGAAGGGATTTCTGACAAAGAAAAGCAAGAAAAGAAAATTAAACTTATAGCACTTATTCATTATCAGCACTTCTGGTGGGAGAGTCTAAGAGAAAGGGAATATAAATGAACAATAATGGTAGTAAGTAGTATTACTTTTACTTGTGGATTCAAGAGTAACTTATTGATGATAAAAAAGTTGAAACATTCTTTCATTAGTTAAATGCAGCCCTCTACCTCCACTCTTTTAAATTAGACAGATTATAATTATAAATTACAATGAATTAATTACCTCCATATGATATTCCAATTATACATTTGATCCTTCCCAATATCATCTATAATAAAAGACAAATATCTGAAATTGAATGAAAAGATATATAGCTACAAGGTTACTTTGGAAGAAAGGAAGTAAAAAATTCTTATTCCAACAGGTCATATTTCTTGGAAACACAAATCTGTTCAACACAACACAGCTCCAGACCCCTCAGCAGAGTAAGATATGCATGCAAGGTGCCTCTGTAACACATTACCTCTCTGTTGAACAAACATAAACAGTTTACAGGGACAGATGAATGAATGAACAAATATCTGAATGAGTGATGCCCACACGTCAAAAAAATGCAGCAATATGTGTCCTAAGTGCCATGTTGCCCAGTTTTCTTCAACATAAATCTATATTAACTCTTCTAAAATATACCTGAAATGTTATAAACAGGCATACGGTAAAAATGATTGACCATGTTTAGGCAACCCTTGTGAATTTCATCTTTTCATTCTGACACATCTTTTTATGGTGGCATATTGCTCTCTAAATCCAGCCCAAGTCAGACTCCTACCAACCCAAACTACAGGTAGAAACCCAAGAGAAAAGAAATCTGAGCAAGCTATCTTTCCAAAGCTAAGTGCACCACATTCTAATGCTGGTGAGACACCATTTATAAATAAAATAGAAAATACTAATTTTTTCCTTTTATGATAATGTTGATAGTTTCTTCTCCTAAGTTTATTCTTTCCTCCCATTAAGCCAAAAAATTAAGTGACTCTAAATTGCTGATGTTCCACAGCATATAAATTAATATGAAACTGAAATTTAAATATTTAGAAAAGATTTCAATTTGTAATGTCTAACTAAATAAACCAAAGTGGGATTAAACACACAAATGATAATTTTATGGACAAAGAAAATTGCCAAGTGAAGTTCTTGGCCATTGTTCCCACAGCACAATCACCTAATGGGTCTTGGAAAAAAACACAGATGATCCAGAACCACCCCAGAGATCAAGGAGGGTGAAGAAAACACTGGGATCAGGGACCAAGAGAGAACAATCTCAGTGTGGCCCTGCACTGTGTTAATGACCTTGGCCACATCACCTTTTTACTATGTTTCTTTACAAGGAACTCTACACTGGGCACTGCAGTAGATAATAATCAAGTCTCATCCAATTTATCCCAATCTCAAGAGGTTTCTTTCTTTATGTGGGACAGAAGCAAGAAAACACAGAGACAAATGTACCTAAGTGTGCTGTTGAGTAGACTCACCCCACACTATGTAAAGGTCTGTGCAGGGAAATGGAGAATTGGTGTGGTAGAACAAGGAAGGCTCTGGGCAAGACGGCTGTGAAGGTAGAAATTTCTAAGACCTTGTTCTTCCTTTTTGCTATTCTCTGTAAGGTACAAAATAAAAGAAATTCTGGGAAGGAGAGATAAATGGGACAATAAAGAAGGTCAGCAGCATTCAGTGAACACTTTTCAAATGATCATTACAGTATATTCTAGGATTAGGAAGGGACTTAGGTTCTTCAACTCAAAATATCTGTGATACAACTATGAATTTTCAAGCTTCAGATACATTAGCAATGCTAGGTATGCTTATTACAAAACAGACACCAGCTTTCCACACTCATCCTTAACATAATGCATGTGTTTCCAGGGTACAAAGCCAAGAAAGGTTTATTTGTACATTCCAAAACTTGACAAGCACAAAGTAATACACAGTAATGGGAGCCACCTTTTGAATAGCACATTAAAGTGAGAGGAAAATGGCAGAGTAAGCAGGAAAGAAAGAGCCTCTCTTAGACTTTGTGGCTAAATACTAGAATACAGAAAAGTGAGGAAAACAAGGAGGGAAGCGGAGCCCCAGGACTCAGGAAGGACCTAAAAGTGGAGCCAGCAGCTCACAGAGAAAGTGAAAAGAGAAACTTCAAGAAAGAAGAAGGAGACAGGCTGTGCTTTCTTCCTGAGCAAGGACTCACTTGGGGGAGCAGCAATTAGAAATAGCAGTTGCTCTGTGACTGCTAGCAAACACCAGAGGTCTTTGTGAAGAAGTGCACAAGTGTAGTGATATGGACAGCAGCTGAGTGCAGTGCTGGTGAGTTGTCCCAGTGGGACGGTCCATAAGAGAGGGCAACTGGCTGGGAGCCATCTTGGAGTGCAGCCAGCCAACTGAGCCTAGGACCTTCAGCAGCTGCTGGCTCCACTCAGTGATTCTCAAAAGAGCACACAGGAGAAACCAAGACTGCTGTGGCTGGCTGGGTCTAGTTCTAGACCCACAGCAAAGACCAGCCGAGCCTCAGTAGAAATAGAAGCACAGGCTTCCTGGGATTATTCTCCACCACTGAGGAGCTACTGTAGGCCTGCTGAGATTGACTGACATGGATGTGGAGTCTGCTCGTGTTGCGTCCCGGTAGCAACAGAGACAAATCTTGAAATGGACATATTTTTCTTTCTTTCCTTTCTTTTTTTTCTTTATCATTTTAATTTTGTTTTGTTTTGGTTGGGTTTCTTTTTGTTTTTCTGTTTTATCCTCATTGTTCTTGTTTTTATATGAGTATGAACATAGTTTCTAGCTTGTTTTTGTTGTTCTGTTTTCTTTTTCTTCTCCTTCTTCCCCTATCTTCTGCATCAGCTTCCCAAAGTTTGTAAGCTCTGCCTTTGTCCTGCAGCCTTGCTTCTAATCTCTTCCCTTTCTTCTGTTCATTTCTTTCCCTTAATCTCTTTTAAATTTTCTCCCAGGGGCACAACTGCCATGTTAGGAGCTTATTTACTGCATACAATTTTCTAGATTTTTGCTATACAACCACAAATCTAGTTCATACAATTAAAGGTGGCAAGCTAATAGTAATCTCAGTTTGTCATTTTCTAGCACTATTGTTACTATTGTTACTGTTTATTGTACTACTTCAGCTAGAGTGACATAATTGTTTTAACTATGCCTCGAAAGATACCACTGATTATGTAATTACTGCCTAAAGGCTCTAAATACTAGCAACAAAGCTACTCACTATAGACAATTTATAAACATCAACTCAGGAATTAAGATTAGAAAATGAGAAGATAAATAAGATGCAAACCCAGACTTCCAGTTCACCAAAGGAAAACCCATGGAGGAATGAGGGGGAACAACCCAAAAACCACCTGGACTCACTGAAGTGGTAACAAAAAGCAAATGAAAGAGGCTCCAGGAAAAATATCAAACCAGAAGTAATTTCTCAGATAACTACAGTGATGGCAACTTTAATGAAAGGTATGCTTAGTGACTCTAGAGCAGACACAGCTAATAAAAGGTAGAGGTACGTGGGATGGAATGATGGAAGCCATGAATGTGTAACATAGGAAAAGAATGGAATCCATGAAACAGATTCAAACAGATATACAGGAGATTAAAAAATCATTTAAAATACATGCAGCAAGATGACCCAGTGTGAACACACAATTACAGATATAAAAGACAGGATTCTCAGTAACAATCAAGAAAATAAATATATATTTAAAATAGCAAGGGGTCAATCCAGCAGCTGCTAGAAAATGCAAAGAATAGCACAAAATTAGAATCAGTAAAAAACTAGAAGACAGAACAAATGACATTTAAAAAAAAAACCCTTTTCACAGACATAGCAGAAAATTTCCCTACCAGAGAAAAAGAATTTGACATATAGATAAGTGAGACATATAAAACTCCAAATACCTATGATCAAAATACAACCTACAAGGTATACAATAAACAGGATTTCAGAAGTTCAACATAAAAACAGAATATTAAAAGCTCCTAAAGAAAAGAAGTAAATCACCTATAAAGGGGAAAAGTCTCAGAATTACAGCAGACTTTTTTTAAATACAAATGCTAAAGTCAAGGGGAGATTGGAGTGAAATATTTCAATCTCTAAAGGAAAATAACTGACACAGACAAAGGAACTACAGAATAATGTACAGGACTACAAGATAAACCCTGAGAAGACTTCAATGACCACATAGGAAATATAAAGTACATGTGTTGGTATATAAGTTTGGATCTACCTAGGTCTTAGCCATCCAGCAGAAAAGCATAAATGTATAAAAATGAAGTATACATCGTGAGCCCATAATATTAAGCTGAG
>PVKA01043503.1:5313-16822 GCA_004027165.1 Ctenomys sociabilis | reverse complement strand
AAAAAAAAAAGTTTCTGGAAATGAAGCAAAGCTCACTTTGTCTGCCTTCGTGATTTTCATTTCTATTTGCCAGTCAGTTTTCCTGCTCCGGCTTAGGAGTGCCTTTGGATCATCCTCCTGCTTCCTGCAGTACCGCTTAGTCTTAGCCAAGTCTCAAAACTCCATGGGGGGTGCTGCAGTTTTCTTTTTTCATGTAGAGAGAATTAAATACATAAGTGCCCAAATTTAAATACAGGTACACGTAAAAAAATCAAGTTTAATGTCAAATAAGATTCAAAGATTACTCTTAGAAATTATGTTAGAGTAATTTCTGAAGCATTAGAAAACTAGCATCATTTTGAGACTGAAGACTTAAGCTGGTAGATCCCTAAAACTAAGATGTTAAATTTGAAAAACAAAAGCATACCTAGGTTCGTATCTTTTAAACTGTCATAAGGGAAAGTAGCATAGTTAACAGTTTCAAAGACAGAGTACAAAAGGCTACTGCAACTTTCAGTGGATAATGAAAAAAGCACAACTGTCTGTTTAAAGAACTGTGCTTGAAAGGTAATTAATTCCACCTTGCTAGAGGGGAGTTATTTTCTCGTGCTTTGAATGCTGCTCACCATACTTTTTTTTCTTTTTACAACAAAGACTTGGCATAAGATAGACTTTAAAGAGACATATGGGCTGCTTCTTGAGAGAAAATTTCACAAATGTGGGTAGGTCTTTATGTTTTCTTTTTGAAGAAAATTTTATAATTAGTTCAATGGATTTACAATACACGTGTTTTAGACAGGATCATTTATTCCACTCCTTTTCAGGGATTTTCCTAAATTCTGAATGTTTGTGATTCAAAACATTCTATTATCTAGATGGTGCATCCCCTTTAACTAACATGAATAAAAATTTGATTAGAACTCATAATTTGAGCTTATAAAATTTGTGGGAACCTCGTTTGATATGATTGGACACATCTCTTCAAGGCATAAAAGATTGAAATGGAAATCCCACATCAACAATCTTCCTTTAATTAATTGGAGTTTTTCACAATGAAATTAGTGTGTGCCTGAGTCCATAATCCCTGAGGAGTTCAGATGCTGCATGGAAAGCAGTAAGAAAGTCAATAAGGGAAGGGAAAGCAAAATTAAAGAACAACAGTAACAGCAAGACACAAACATGAAACCTATTAATTATTGCCCTAATATAATGCATAGTTTCTTTTTTCTTTTTTAAAGAATAAACATAATTTAAAAGAACATTAGAAATTATAACAAATTTCACTACACAAAACGACAGGACTTTCAATGGCTGTTACATTGTTGTCTTCAATAGGCATTCAGATTAGCAGATATAAACATACAAAATTGTTCAAAAAAGCACATGGTCCTGAGTTTGATAAGAAAGAAACTGACGTTAAAAAATTAAACAGAAAAGAGAAAAGAAAAAAAAAAAATAAGGTTTAAATGCTCCTTTTAAGTAGACCAGCAGAAATCAGTGGTACAATTATGCAAACTGTTATATATATATTTTTCCTGTCCCTATCACACATGGAGCTCTATTTTCCAGATCCTTAAGCTGAGGTCCTTCCTATTGCTCCATATCAACTTCAAGAAACATAGGGAAAGCAACAGAAGGCCAGCCAGTGAAACACCTAAAAGCCAGACTGAGTTCCAGAAAGACAGTGTCTTTCCTTCACTGAATGAAGGGCACACAGTAGGCAATAACTTGAATACTCTGTTCTGGATTGTGCCAGTGTTCTCCTATAGCTGATGCAGCAACATATCTTTGGTGTAGATTGTGGGACATGAACTCCAAGAGTTGCAGGATTTTACCCATTGGACCCATAGACCTTATATCTTGGGGACTTTGAATAACTTACTTTATTTTACTGCTTTTGAGCAACTTCTTTTTTGCTCATTTTCCTAGCCAGTAGACTTAGTATTTGAACCACAAAATCAATTTTCCTCACCATAGAATCTGAAGAGCTGCAAGATATAACATTTTCTCTGAATAAAAATATTAATAGGGACCACCAAGGCAATTAGTGAGCATTGATGCTCACTGAGCTTTGTCGTTTGTCTCCCAGAGCTTGTAGAATGAATACAAAACATTTGCCTTTCCATCATTTACTTTCGTCCTGTCTATCCAGTGAACACGGTGATAAATGACTTCAAAGATCACCATGGATGATTATCACACTATTAGAACAAATACTTTCATGGAATTTTATTTTTGGTCTATTGTTTTCAACATACCTCATATTCATTAATAACCATAGTCTTGCTCGCATCTGGAGAAAGACTGATAATTCAATTATTTAGCCAGTCTAAATATTTTACCGTTTTCATGCATATAAAAGTATCTTGCAGTCTTCAGTGTTTAGGAGTACACTGATAGCTTCGAGGGCTGATGAGAACCCACTCAAAGCTAATTTCTCTTATTTTTATTTTTTTAATGTATTTTAGTGCAGGGTCTACAGGGCCCACACAGTCTCACTACGTAGATTGGACTCATACTGATTCTTCTGTTTTCAGCCTTCCAGGCTCTGAGATTACAGGCTTGCACTGCCACGTTCAGTGCCAGGGTCAGAGTCAGCACATCCCGGGGCGGGGCGGGCATGGTACACAGGACGTCAAACCCTGGTCACTGCGCTCTGCCTAAGCCAGTGTTCTAGTCTGCTGAGCTATCTGGCCGGTCCTATTTTTCTTAGTTTTACTTGAAGAAATGAAGCCAAATGAGGAGAAAGATTTTCTTGAGTTTATTCTGATTCCAAGTTCATTTGCTCCATATTTGTCACCTATTGTTTATAATTTTGGCCTTTGGAAGTAGTGGTTGTTTTTTCACTAAAATAAGAGAAACTGATTCCTTTTTTTCATTTTGGTTTAGTTTTTAAATAGAGTGATTAATAATCTGGCTTTGGAGAAGAGGTTGAAGATACAGCCTTTGAAAAAGGGTGCCTACGAGAAGAATTCAATGGATTTTTGTATTTGATTGGGTGAGTGGGACTGTGTAGGATTTTTCTGAAGTTAAAATATGAAGTCATTGTAGCACTAGAGTGTCCAGGCCAGTAAGGATACTTAGATAGGATACCTGTGATCCATAATTAATTTTAAAAGGCAATATCATTGGTGTTGCTTGAAGAGAAACTAGAAGAGATAAAACTAAATGCAGTGAATTTATCTTTAATTCTGGACTAAAGGCAAATGAATGATCCTTCAGAGTTTCCCAGGAGAGTTCATATAGTTATCTGGCACATACTCTTTGCTGTTTATTAATACTTACAAGAATCAGTTTTGATGAATTTAAAGGGATTCATTTTAATCACTTGTCTTATTCTGTATTTGTGTCACTTAGGTCTGACATATGAAAAACATATGAAAAGGCCATTCAAAGATTTATATTATTTTGATTACCACACTGCGCTGTGGTAGTTTTCAGTAAAAATTACAGATGAAGCTATACTTAAATCCTGTAGTTCCTAAAGCTATTATATCTAAGTGATTATCTAACAAGTATCCTAACATCTCATTCTGAAAGCAGTCAAATAAATTTTTATTGATACTGAATTTGACTCAGAAACTGAAACAGAGGCTGGCATGGTGGCAAACACTTCTGATTTCAACACTTTTAGGAGGCTGAGACAGGACAAGCACTGCAAATTCGAGGCCAGCCTGGGCCACGCTAGTCTAGGCCAGCCTGAACTACATAATGAAGCCTTGTCTCAAAAAAGTAAATGAATAAAAGCAAACCCAGAAAAGCAAATTTGAACTAAAATCACGTAGGCAGAAAATGGCTACCCTCAATAAACAGGGCCAACATCAGAAGGCGTTTTGAGCCAATAGGGCAGGAGATGAAGGCACAAGCTTTTGGCCGTCCATGAGCTCTGTGTCCAATCAAGTAACTTGGATGGGTGGAGTCACTCAGAGTTCAGCACCTGGAAGGACTCTGCAGAGCTTTGACCTGCACAAAGGTGCAGGGATTTTGTAAAGAGCACACGGTGTCGGTTTTATTGTCTTGATTATGTCAACTCATATTTCAGGCTTCATAAATCTACAGCTGCATCCCTAGCTTCTGGGGAAATTTGATTTATTTTTTTAAGCATGGCATTTAATTCTGACTCCCTCTGGGAGGTCATGCTAATGCCCTGCTGAGTTCAGATTAGATTCCACCCATTAGATAGAACACTTCAGCAAACCTAATGCATTGCGTCTCGGCACCGCTTCCTTCCTGTGTAACCCCAATGACCATCAGCATATCTGAGACTGTGTCCTTCAGCACCTTCGCAAGCCTTAAAAATCAGGATTTGGGAAAGATGAGACAGATGTTAAGTGAACATTCCTAAGAGGTCCTGCTGCCTTGTGCATTTAAAGTGAAGATAAAGTCATGCTGCAATTACCTCTGGGAGTGAAGCAAGTTGGTGTTGATCTAAAGCATAAACCACAGGCTTACTGAGTCAGCAAAACTCATCTTAGAGGATGCTGTTTCTTTGGAGTAACTAAGCACTTCATATGTAAAATACAAAACTTCTCACATGAGGGGCATCCCTCCTTGAAAGTTAGATATTTCTGAGCTATATATTGTCTAATGAAAAAACAACCAAGAGTAAGCTGAGTGATATGAGCCTGATGGCATGAGGTAATTATTATGTTAAGCAAATTATTATGTTAAGCAAATTATTATGTTAAGCAAATTATTATGTTAAGCAAAAATAGTAAGAGTTATGATCAAACTATTTGCTAAGGAAACATTTTGTCAAGTGGAGTCAGTCGCACTCCCAAATTCCATGGAAGTTAATGCTGTCCCCACCATAGCTCCTTGTCATCAGCTTCTGGGCTGCCTCTGCTTCTGGGCTGTATCAATGTTTTGAGCTCTTCCTGCGTTCAGGGAGGGATGGAACTGAGAAGCCTTCCTTCATTATAGTAGGTGCAGGGTGAGAGTTTATGATAGGCAGTGAACCAGAGGAAGCGTGCTTCAATTTGTTCTTTTATTCTGTTCATAAAACTGAAATCTCATTTTGTATGCTGCCAACCCATAAGGAGGCCTCACATGGCTTCTTTTAGACTATTTTCTTTTGGGATTAACTTTGATTTTCACTTGGTTAATGGTTAAAGGCTTGCAAGTATTCTCAGAAGTCATCCATTTTATGACCATGGTTTTAATCAATAAATTTGAATGCCACTTAGTCTCTGGAATGTAAAATTCATTTTTAAGATGTTGATAATTAATTTTACAAGATTTGCTTGTTAATGAGGAAACCCAGAATGATTCACGGCACCCATCTTTAAATTTTACTGAAGAGAATTTTTAAAAAATCAATTACAATGAGTGAAAAAAATCCTTTTAAAGATCATCAAAGCATTTCGGATTGTTTTACTTTCACAATCTTTTTGTCCTTTCATCAAAAGGTTTTGTTCAGAAATTATATTGCATATTTTTTATCTATATTTATACAAACAGGATTAGAATAACTGAATGGTATAATAGACAGTTCTCATAAAAGTAGGGTTTATTGAGGAACAGTTTACCAGACTGGGAAAATAGCTTAATGGTTTAAGCCCCTGCCTGGTAAGTGCAAGGACCCAAGTTCAGTCCTCAGGGCCAAGATGGATTTGCCTCAAGGTTCCTTTGGCTCATAGTTCAGGGGCTACATCCACAGCCAGCTGGCTCCCAGTCATATGCATCGTGGTGAAAGAGGAGAGGAAAGTGGCGCACATGGCAATAACCAAGAAACTGAGAGGGAACCTGGAGAAACAAACAAGCACAGCCCCACTGGTCTGCCCATTGATACCAGCACGTTTAGCTGCAAACTCATCAGTGGAGCAGACCACTGCTGAATACAGCAGCACTCTGATTCTATCCCCTTCGAAAAACTCCATGTCTACACTTCTGAGACTTACCAGGAGCAAATCTATCTGAACCATAACAAATACTAAAACAAAAAAATAACTATTGGAAAGAACTAATATTTTATTAAAAAAGGAAAATTTCAAATAGATAAAAATAGATTTAAAAAACTAGAACCAATAAAAATGATTCTGTATAACCAATGTAAAGGTGTTACTACTTGTGCATATAACATTTCTAAGTCATGCGATGAGTATACTGTCTTTCAGGCAGCACCATAGTATATGTCAATAGCATGTTTCTTTACTGACTGGTTTGCACTTTTTTTAAAGTAGGACTTTTTTTTTTTAAAACAAGCAGAACATTAAGTGGAATTTCAAGCTTTAAAATGTAAACTGTTCCAATAATTCTGTTATCTGGAAAGAATGTCAAATAGATTATATAGAGAAACAATTGAGTTAACATAGAAAGCTATTCAGACTTCATGCTTCTCCACAGAGAAAACTAATTTCATTCTCTATTCCTCAGAAAATGCTGGAAATATTTTTTGCACCTTGTATACACACACACACACATACACACACACATACACACACACACACACAGATAAACATGAGTAAATATATCATTGTGCCTTTTGAATTTAGGTATGCCTTGGAAAATGCCAAAGTTTACATTCCAGTCAGGAATTAATTTGTTCCATCTCCTTTTCTCAATTGTTTGTACTTTTTCTCTTCTTAATTTCTTATACATTTCTTTCTTTTTTTTTCTTCTTCCAATTTTACATGCACATATCTGGTATTATGAATAACTGGTTGGAAGATAACACTATGTATCGCAACAAATACTGTGAAATTCATATTACTCTGTCAAGTGAAATTCTGTAAAACTTGTAATTTTTGTTTTAATTCTAATTTGTACTTTCTTTAAAAAATGAAAAAATATTTACAAAACTAGAATGATTGAAAAGAAATTAACTCAATTTTCACATTTTCCCCACTTATAACATAATCCAGTAGAATTCCCAAATACGTATTTTTGTGCCATTAAATTTGGATAGTTTTTAACTCTCAAAACAGCATTGGAATAAACTTGGAATTCATGTTTCCATTAGATTTCAATTCTGCCACCATTACAGCATCTAAAGTGTTCAAGCCCTATCAGCATTTGAGTTGACATCTTATTAGAGATCAGTCCTTCTTGGGATTATACATGTATGTTTACCAGAGTTTTAGAGAAGACTATGCCATATCAAGGTTTTATAAAACTAAAGTTCTTTGATATTAGCAAATATATTAGTGTAATTCACTATGTTAATATATTAAAGGTAAAAAGTTACATTCTTGATAAATGTTAAAAGATGTGCTACTAATGTGGTCAGATACCATATAAGTATGCAGGATTGACAACTTTCCTCATTCCCAGAAGAAGTCTGTGGAAATGTAATGGAGATATTCTTTGAAAATACATAGTTATTTGTGGAAAGAAGAAGCAAACTGAACTTGAGTAACTCTGCAAAGGACACATTTTTGCTTTTTTCTTGAAAGGAACATTTTAAAGACTTCAGTTCTCCCAAATCAATTTAAAAATACAATGTGATTTTCAACACAATTTTCCACTTGATTTTTTTAATGGTAAACGAGAGGATTTCTCTCAAGAATTTATGAATAAGGCTGAAGAAAAACGTCAGCGGTCTAAGTGCGTGCCTGGGAAGTTCAAGGACCAATGTTCAATCCCCAGTACTGTGTAGCTTTCCAACCTTGGGACCACAAGTGCACTGTGTTGGCCACGGAAACGGCACGGTGGCACATGCCTGTATCTGGGGAGGCTGAGGTAGAGGATCAGTATGAGTCCAAGCTGCACGATGAGACTCTAAGCCAAATAAATAAATAAATAAATAAATAAATAATTTTATATGCATATGTGTGAAATTTTTTGAAAATTTAAGAAAAGAGGGGCAGCAAAATAGCTCTGCACCACATGCCAGCACCCCACCCCTACACCCCACCAACTCCTACCCTCGCTGAGCCAGCCACCGAGACCAGCCGTGGTGGCACATGCCCGTGATCCCAGTGCTGGGAGGCTGAGAACAGAAGGATCCACATGTCTTAGCTGTGTAGTGAGGCCCTGTACCAAATACATCAAAGAAATTTTTAAAAAATATTGTGAAATTGATAGAAGGCTCTTAGGTACAGTGAGTATCGCTAAATAACTTAAATAATGATATAACTAAACACATTTATATCTGAGAGAATGTTTTGTCCCTATAAACTCAGAGAGTTTTGAATTGTTCAGCAAATGGGATTTTCTGAATTACCTCAAAAACCATTTCATTAAACCATTACGAACTATAATATTTGACTTATTGTATGTTTTAGGGAAGTGTTTCATTTCACTTAGGAGTAAGCCTGTAAGAATAATACCACCTCATAACAAGAAGCGATCTGTATTCTTATAGTCATCAAGTGGGGACTATATATATATATATATATATATATATATATATATATATATATATATATATATATTTTTTTTTTTTTTTTTTTTTTTTTTTTTTTTTTTTTTTTGTCTTTTTGAGACAGGGTCTCGCTATGCAGTTCAGGCTGGCTTTAAGTTCACTTTGTAGCTCAGGCTGGTCTCGAACTCACAACAATCCTCCTGCCTCAGCCTCCCAAGTGCTGGGATTACAAGCATGCGCCACCACGCCCGGCTTAAGTGGGGACTGTAAGAGGACTAAGATACTAGGCTTGATAGAAGCAATGGCATTTATAGTGGCACATGCTAAACATTTTGGAATAGCTTTCCTTTTCAAAGAAGAGGTTCTGGAGGATGAAATTCTTCAGTGCAGTTTAACTTGGTGTCTACTAGCAACTCAACTATTGACCGAATGTATGAGTTGGGAGCTTTTCTCATAGGGCCCAGTAATTTCACCAAGATCTGTCCCATGAGAACGTCTGCCTCTTGGTCCTGTGATCCGCATTCCACTTGGCAGCCACTTACTTCCTGGTGCTAGCACCATGGCAAGCTTTGTTACTCTGGGCCTTGATTTTTCACACATATACAGAAAGGAAGGTGATGACAAAGTACAACTCCTAAGTCTATTAATGATGTTTGCCAAGCACCCAATCCGAGCTTCCTAAATACTGTTATTATCTGCCTCATTTCCATTGTCTGCCTTTTCCTTGAGTTATGGATACTAAGGAACACTTCACACATCATTTTAAAGTTCAGGCTTTAAAATGCTTGGCTATTCTCACTTCAGGACGTGATGAGTAGTACAAGTCCAAGCTGGGCTGCCTGCTGATTAGAAGGCCTATTACCTCTGGCTTTGTCCCTCCCAGCCCTCCATCCTTAGTGCTAATCCGTTGTTTCACTAATAGTGACTATTTCATTACAGTCCATGAGACTGTACCACCAAATGATAAATAGGTTGAATTTCATATGTCCTTCCTCTCTTTAGAAGGCATCTCTGTTCTCTAACATGTTTATTTATTGAGACAAATTGAAATGTAGGTGCTTAAAATGATTATCTTTGCACCACAATAAGAATGTAGCTCTGATTCAGGAGTTTGGTAACTGCTGCCCCACCCCCAGCTGGACTAATAGTTATTGCGTACTGTATGGCCATGACAGTAATCTCTAGCTTTTGTAAATATTTTCTTTTGAAATGGAACTGCGCAAAATTAGAAACAAAGAAACAGATAAACATGTTTTTTTTAGGCTGGAATGGAGCATTTTTGGTGCTGTGAATTCTAAATGAACTGGAGAAGAATTTAGTAGAGAAATTAATTGCAGCACTTGGGTACAATGAAAAGTAACTGTAATGTGCAAAAATTAGCCATTTTTACTACAGGGCAGTTTTCTTTTTGCATCCTAGAGACACTAATCATAAGATAGTAAAAGGCAGTAATTTTTCTCCAACCCTAAGTGTTTTATAAAAATCTTTCCAGGCAAAAGAGCGTATTTATACAGTCATTTCTCACCACATTTGTTTAATTAAAGCGAGATAATAGGCCATATGTAAAGAGTAAGAAAGATCACAGAGAGATAGTTAGAATGTCCTTTCTTTTTTATATTTCTCTTATTTTGAAGAATAAAAACAAGAGCAAGAAAATCAAAAGCAGAAACAGAATCATTGTAACATATAACAATACATATGTTACAGATTTTCAAAACAAGAATAGCTGATTAACAGAGGTTCATATATTATCTATTTTTATTGTCAAACCTATTACTCAGATTAACAAATATAGTTACATAATATAGGAGATATGATTGAATATTACCACATGCTTTCAAGAAATTTTAAATTTTTATTCTCTCTCATTTTATTACCTTTTAAAAATTACTTTATTTTTTAAATTAATTTTATTGAGAAAGAAATATCAATGACAGTTTTTAAACAGGTTAGTAGGACAGTTACAATAATTAATGTATTGCATATTATTGTCTTCGTGGTAGTTATTCATAGTAAAAGATGCAGACATGATATCTTGTCTAAACACTATTAGTATAAATCTTTCTTCTCATTGAACTAAGAGAAAGTAGCTCTATATCTACTCGAAATATTTTAATTATATACATATTTATTTTTCAGTACAAAATGGTTTTGGAGTACCAGGGATTGAACTCAGGATCCTGCACTTGCCAGGCAAGTGCTTATTCTACTGAGCTATCTCCCCGCCCCTAGTCCTTCATTCATATCCCCCTTTTTTTTCTTTTGTCAGAGATGGCTATTCCATTGCCATTCAAATTTTGTAGGTACCTGAATTCAGCAAAATAATACAATATAGTCTAGTAGTCCTTAATAGTAGTGGGTTATCTGCACAGCTTACAGTGTCAGAAGTTGTTGACTTGAGCCTTTTACAGCTTAGCATATTAATATGGCTTTACTTTTTATATCTAAGTTTTATACTTTTCTTCTGGATGGTTAAGACCAAGATAAAGCAAGACCTATATAGCAAAAAAATGTGACTTTTGTATCTGACAAGATCAGTCAAATCCCTCAGGATTTACCCTGAAGCCCTGTATAGCAGTTTGTAGATCTTTTGACAGCATCAGCCATCTGGATGAGTCATGGCCATTGCTTAACCCATTTGCCCTCTGTGAAAGCCTGAGAGAATGTTTTCTCTCTAGGTGACTCTTCTTAGGCACACTCTAAAGAGAGTATAGTACTAATTGACATAGCATTAGAAACAGTACACATTTAGAAGACCAAAATGACAGGTATTTCAATCATGATTTTAGTATTACACATTGCTATCCTCAATGTTGTACAACTTGAGACTATACTCATAAGTGAATTAAATCAGATCCATACGTGTAAATATCATGTTGTCTGTTGTCTCCCTGGTATAAGAACTCAAAAAAAACCAAAAACTGAAAGGTATAACAAATACAGTTAAATTCAAAGAAACAAAACTTAAGGATTAAACAAAAGAGAAAAAAAGGAGAAAAGTTAGGAAATGAGGTAGAGGAAAAATCCCCACTTTTGACAGGTGTAGACAAAGGAAGGGTTGTAGAAAGAAAAAATCAGGATGTGTGTGTATAGACAGTACAGTTGGGATAGATAACGCTGTGCTTCTACATAATTCTATGAGAGGCAAGATCTGCACTAATGGTGGTTGGAAAGGATATTATGTCGGCTTTTAGTGCTATGGTCATCCACTAGGTAAATAATTAT
>PVKA01043502.1:0-16723 GCA_004027165.1 Ctenomys sociabilis | reverse complement strand
TTCTTTCCTTCCTTCCTTCCTGCCTGCCTGCCTGCCAGAGTGGCACAAAAGGTTCAACTCTAAGGGCTGCATCAGGAAGAAGTCGAGCACACAAGCAGACCCAAGCCACACCCACTTGGACAAGTTTGAACTTGATAGATCCAGACCTAGTGCTAAGGTAATAACTCTAAGCTCTACACCAAAGATCAGAAGACAGTGCTGTAGAAAATGGCAAAGAGAAGTAACAAAATGCAGTCTCAGGCCCCGAGCCCACCCAGAACAAATGCAGAAGACACTAGCATAGAAGAAATTGGAAATCACACACCAGAAATCTCTGAAACAATAGTGTCTGAAGTAAAGAAACAACTACAGAAAGGAATAGAGGAAATGAGATCAGAAATATTTCTGAAGTAAAAAAAAATCATAACTATGATGAAAGAAGTACTAAGTGTTTCTAAAGAAGATACAGATTTAAAAAAATACAGCAGAATATAAAAATGATGGAATCCTTGAATGAGCAATATATGAAAGTGAATGCATGAAGCAGATTCAAAGTGATATACAGGATTCAAATTGGGTTTCCTGAATATATGTCCTATTTGATTCTTCAGATGCTATTATGATTTCAGAGATTTCTTTTTTTGTTTTTGAAATTATTTCTGCTCTGAGTTCCTCTTTACCTTTCTGCTGTTGTTTCTTTGCTTGTGACGCTGTTAATCCATACATTTCGGCTGAGCTAGTGTTCTCTGCACTTGCTCTGGGTGGGCACTGGGTTTCCCCCATATGTTTCTGCATTAGATTCTGTATTTCAGATGGTATGTATTCAGAAATTTGGTGCATTTATAACCTTAGTACGTAATGAGATTCGGGTGCCGATCTATTAAGTTTGAGTTTATCCAGTTATGCCTGGCCGGGATCTAGCTGATGTGTTCAGCTCCTTTTTGCTGCAGCCCTTCTGGCACAACAGTGAGCCTGTGGTGCTCTTCTGTTGTGTCCCTGGCCCAGGGAGCACCGAGGCACGCCAAACCTCTCCCACACACTCACCAGGCCGTGCTGGGCTGGATCGGGGGCCAGAAGAATCCAAAAACTGTGACTCCCTCAGAGGGCTTGGGGACGGGGGTTCTAGGGAATTGCAGGTGTCACGGGGGCGCAGTGGAGAGTCTCTAAACGGGTGCCTGAGTTTTGCTCAAGGGCTCTTGCTGGCAGCATACGGGCCATTGGCTTTATATTACTTCTTCCTTGTCTTTTACACAGACACACACACAAACATATATATACACATATATATAAAAAAAGTGTGTAACCCGATATAAGATTGATACTGTTTTGTAGAAATCTTTAATGACCTTTTATGTTTGTTTCTTTGTTTGCAGAACCGGGGATTAAACTCAGGCCCTTCCACTTGCCAGGGAAGTGTTTATTCTACTGAGCCATCTCCCCAGGACCCTTTAATGACCTTTTAAATGAGTTCATCTAATATATTTTACATAGTCCTGCGTAACTATCATTTTGAGAGCTCTTTATTCTTTATCCAGGACCATACAGCTACTTCTCTTGCCTTTTAAATTATGCTCTTTGTTATTTACTATATGCTACATCTGGAGGTATTAGAATGTTTTGAGTTTATGTAACTGGAAAATATTTTACCTTTAGTTTTCAAAGGTATGTTTGTTAAGTATAAAATTCAAAGAGGACAGATTTTTTTTTCAGTCTTTTAGTCTAGTTTCTTACACACTTGGTCTTTTTTTTTGTAATGTTGAATAAGATGCTATTTAATTTTCTTCTTCCATAATTAATATTTTTATATATGCTTTAATGATCTTTTTCTTTACAAAAAGTTCTGTACAATTTCATTTTTGTGTATCTTGATATGATCTTATTCATATTTCTTGTGCAAAAGGTTCATTTTTCTTGGAAATGTGGTATTGTACATTCAATTAAATTCAGACATTTAAATTTTTTAAATGCTTATTTCCTACCCTTTTCTACTTTAAGAATTCTAATTTTATGAATATAAGTTTCTTGATTTTGACACAGAGTGAACTATTATGACTGATCTACAAATTCTTTCCTCTTCATTTTTATTTTGGACAATATTTATTGTTATATTCAAGTTTTTAAATAATTTATTTACAACGTGCAATCTATTATTAATCTCGTTATATATTCATTTCAGAAATATTTCTCTAAAATTGACTGTGTCTACATCTTATATCTTTCATATTTCAATATTTGTCTACAGTTTTAATATTATATGTAATTATTGATTTTCAATAAAGTTAATGAAAAAATATTTGGAATGGGGTGGGGAGATAACTTGGTGGTCTAAACACCTGCCCAGCAAGCTCAATGACCCAGGTTCAATCCCTTGTACCACATGCCATGCCAACCCCAAGCCCAAGCTGCATAGTATGACTGTACCAAATTTAAAATACGTATGTATGTATATTACAAAATTTAAAAAATTTCTGGATCATTAGTCACATCTTCTGTCATGTCTCCCAGTGTCCCATGGGAGATAATGTAAGCAAAGCACCTCATGTCAATTTCTTACATTAGTTCCAGAGTAAGGAGATCAATTTATGTGCTCCAGAGATGTGCTGTTTTCAGGTAATGACATCATCATCTTATGGTACACTAAATGTTATATAAACCTGTGGTGTTAACAGAGCTCATTTGTCTTTCTGGTGCACAATGCCCCCAAATATGCCAAAAATGTACTTTTAAAAAATAATTTTATTGCCGGGCGTGGTGGCGCAGGCCTGTAATCCCAGCACTCGGGAGGCTGAAGCAGGAGGATTGTTGTGAGTTCGAGACCAGCCTGAGCTGCAAAGTGAGCTTAAGGCCAGCCTGAACTGCATAGTGAGACCCTGTCTCAAAAAGACAAAAAAACCAAAAAAACCAAAAAACTAATAACTTCATTGAGAAGAAAGTAGCAATGAGATGGTTTCAAAACAGGTTAGTAGTACAGTTACAATAATTAATACATTGCATATTGTTGTCTTTGTAGTAGTTATTCACAGTAGAAGATGCAGACATGATATCTTGTCTAAATACTGTTAGTTCAAAACTTTCTTCTCATTGAACTAAGAGAAAGTAGCTGTATATCTATACTATTTTGTATATGCAGATTTTTTTTTCACTACAAAATGGTCCTTCATTTATATCCCCTTTTCTGTTTACTTTTGTCAGAGATGGGTATTCTATTCTCATTCATACATTGTAGGTGTGTGAATTCAGTAGAGTAATCCAATATAGTCCAGTAGTGTATCATAGTAGTGAGTTATCCACATGACTGGCAATGTCAGAAGTTGACTTGAACCTTTTACAGCTCTGCATACTAATATGGCTTTACCTTTCATACTTCATTTTTTTTATTTTTCTGCTGGATGGTTAAGACCAAGATAAAGGGGGCACAGTAGAATAAGTGCTTGCCTGGCAAGTACAAGAGCCTGAGTTCAATCCCCAGTTCTGCCAAAAAAAGAAGAAAAAGACCAAGATAAAGCAAGACCTAGACAACAAAAAAATGTAACTTTTGTATTTGACAAGGTCAGTCAAATCCCCTCAGGACTTACCCTTAAACTCTGTACATCAGTTTGCACATCTTTTGTCAGTGTCAGCCATGTGGATGAGTCATGGCCATTGCTTGCTCAGTTTGCTCTCCATGAAAGCCTGAAAGAATGTTTTCTCCACATGTGACTCTCTTTAGGCACACTCTATATCATCAACTACTGAAAAATGTACTTATACCCTTTCTGTTATGCTTTAATTATTCTACTGTCTAGTTTTATAAGATCATATATTGGTTAAGACCCCACTGAAAGAAAATTAACTAAAGCCTGAATTTCAAAGAAATCACATAATAAGACAATACTGATACTTGTATTTTAATTTACTTAATCTTATTGTTTTAAAATATATCCAAAGGGGCAGGCCAAATAGCTCAGCAGATAAAAGCACCAGCAATCAGGCGCAGAGGCCAGGGTTAGATCCCTGGGGCCTGCTGTACTGGCTCTGCCCCTGCAGCATGCTGAGACGGCCATTGAGATGGGGTGTAGTGGCGCCTGCCTGCTATCCCAGCTCTTTGGAGGCTATAAATAAGCGGATCAGTATGAGTCTCCCTACGCCTTGTAGATGCTTCCCTAAAATATAAATAAATAAATAAATAAAATGAAATATATTCAAATGTTAGATACCTATAATATTGTTTTCTCTTTTTCTCTTTCTTTCTTTCTTTCTTTCTTTCTTTCTTTTTTTTTTTTTTTTTTTGAGACAGGGTCTCACTATGCAGTTCAGGCTGGCCTTAAGCTCACTTTGTAGCTCAGGCTGGTCTTGAACTCATAACAATCCTCCTGCCTCAGCCTCGTGGGTGCTAGGATTACAGGCCTGCGCCACCACGCCCGTTTTATAATATTGTTTTCTAAACAAATCAATACATATTTTAATTTACATGAAATAGAGAATAAGATAGAGTTGTGTGTCACTTTCAAATTCGTGAAAGATAAGAAAATTATGTATACAAATAAATTCATATTAAAAAATAGAAAGAAAAAAGAAAATTATGTCTCCATATTTTAAAACAACATATAATAAACATAACTTAGAGATAGCCAGATAATCTTTTCTTGTGCTAAGTATCAAGCTCAGTACCTTGCACTTACCAGGCAGGTGCTTATGCCACTGAGCTATCTCCCCAACCCCAGAAAATCAGCTACTCAAATGTTTTGCTCTTTTTACTGGACACATCCTAAGGGTAAAGCTTAATTTGTTCAATATGTGAATACAGATATAAAGGCAAACAAGACAGTAGACCAGAGTTCGAAAGCTAAATGTGAGACAAAAGGATGAAAAGAACTTACACATTATGACAGCTTTATTAAGGAGATAGTGCAGTTCAGGACAGACACTCATGACCCAGACATGGCTGAGCACTAATAGGCTCAGAAGAGACGCAACCAGTGGGTATAAGGGGTTCTTGAGTAAAGTGGGTAAAAGGGTGCATTAATATGAATGTATCTTGATGAATACATAGTGTTTTTTGAGAATAATAAAGTTGGCAACATTTGTGATAATGCATTTTTGTATTTCTCTCAGATATCTACTGTATACTTCATTCCACATGAAGATAAATGAAGACAGGAGATCTCCAAATTTTATCAACATGCAAAAGATGTTTGCCTTTGAAATCAGCATTGGGGTTATAGCCAATGTCATCCTGCTTCTCTTCCATGTCCTCACATTTCTTTTGCATGACAAACTCAAGCCCACTGACCACATCATTGGTCACTTGGCATTTATCCACATAATGATGCAGCTAAGTGTGGGTTTCATGTTTATAGACAGTTTTAGTTTTCAGGATTTCTGGAATGACATCACGTGCAAGTGTGTTTTCTATTTGTACAAATTGATGAGAGGTCTCTCCGTCTGTACCACCTGCCTGCTGAGTGTCCTGCAGGCCATCACCCTCAGCCCCAGAAGCTCCTGCCTGGCCAGGTTCAAACAGAAAACCCTGCATCAGAACCTGTGTTGCTTTCTCTTTCTATGGGTTTTCAATATGGTCATCAGCAGTCGTTTCTTAATCTCCACTGTTGCCACCCCTAATGAGTCTTCACAGAGTCTTATGTTTGTCACCAAATCCTGCTCTCTTTGGCCCATTAGTTACTCAGTCAAGTACATGTATTTTTCACTCATGACATTCAGGGATGTGATCTTTATAGGGCTCATGGTGCTCTCGAGTGGGTACATGGTGACTCTTTTGTGCAGGCATAAAAAGCAGTCAAAGCACCTTCACAGCACCAGCCTGTCTCCAAAAGCAACTCCAGAACAAAGGGCCACCCAGACCATTCTGTTACTCATGAGTTTCTTTACGATCATGTACTTTTCAGACAGTGTTATTGCCTCCATCTCTGGAATGCTGTGGAAGAATGACCCTGTCTGTTACAGTGTCCAAATGCTCTTGGCCAATGGCTATGCCACAGTCAGTCCTTTGGTGCTGATCAGTACTGAAAAACGAATGGTCAAGTGCTTAACATTCATGTGGTGGAGAACAATAAATATTTGATTATACAGTGATACATAATTTCCATGAATATGAGCAAATAATTTATGTTTCTATTGTATGATATATGTAATATAATAAATATATATAAATGGAAGTATGCTTCTTCTCTTAAGCATATTTACTTTGATGTTTATAGTTGATGGGTATATACTAAATAACATGAAAGCATAACTCTCTGAGGGAACAAAGGCTTCTAATTCTAATTCTTCTCAGGAGAACTTGAACTCTTACATGGATTCAAATCCATATGGTGAGATATATGTCACAGATTTTCTGGAAATAGCTGAAGAGGTAAGGAAGAAAAAAGGAAAACACAAGAAATTTTGGTTATGGACTACTGGACTATATTGGATTATTTTGCTGAATTCATACACTTACAATATTTAAATGGCAATGGAATACCCATCTCAACAAAACTAAACAAAAAAAGGGATACAAATGAAGAACTATTTTGTATCTGTATACACAAAATAGGACAGATATACAACTATTTTCTCTTAATTCAATGAGAAGAAAGATTTGTACTAATAGTGTTTGGACAGGATATCATGTCTGCATCTGGTACTATGAATAACCACTACAAAGACAACAATATGCAATTTATTAATTATTGAAACTGTCCTACTAATTGGTTTTGAAACTGTGTCATAGCTATTTGTCTCTCAATAAAATTAATAAAAAATAAATAAAAGTCAATAAAAGATTAAGTGACAACTGTTAAGAATATAAATAAAATTTTGACACATCTTTAAAAAAAGAAAAATTGGGATTTATTATGGTAGTATTACATATCTAGTTATTTTCAGATTGTATGTTTTCATATATATAATTTATTATAATTCAGTCATACCTTAAGAATCTTATTTTAAAAAGAAATTGAAAAGGAGAGCATGAAACTTGGATTTAAAAAATTGATTTTTTTTGCTGAAAAAACTGAAAATCAGTTCTGAAAATCAGAACTGGGGATTGAATTTATGCCCTTGTACTTGACAGGGAAGCGCTTATTCCATTGAGCCATCTTCCTGGCCCAAATTGATGGTTTTAAAAAACTTATTAAAGCCATGCTTGTAATCCTCGCCCTTGGGAGTCGAGGAGGATCGCTTCAAGTTCTAAGCCATCCTGGACTAGAGTGAGTACAAGGTCAGCCTGGAACTGCACAGCAAAACTGTCTCAAAACAATAAAAAAAATCATTAAATAATATTGTGTTCTGAAGAAATAATATTCAGGGCCAGGGAGATAGCTTAGTAGAATAAGTGCTTGCCTGGCAAGTGCAAGGTCCTGAGACCAATCCCTGGTGTGACAAAAAAAAAAAAAAAAAGAAAGAAAGAAAAAAAGAAATACTATGCAAACATTGGTCTTGTAGATTGTTGAAAAAAACTTCACAAACTCTGTACATTAAAATTACTCTGATTGGGTTGGTCAGATATCTTGGTGGTCTAAGTGCCTGCCTGGCAAGAACAAAGACCTGAATATGATCCCTGGTGCTGCATGTCATGCAAGCCCCCAAACCCTAAAACAGCCACCACAGCTATAATCCCAGAGCTTGGGAGGTTGAGATAGGAGGATCACTATGAGTCTGAACTGCATGGCAAGAACTTGTATCAAATAAATAAATAAATAAATAAATAAATAAAATTACCATGGTCTTAATTCTCCAGGCATAATTTAATAATATTGGTAAACAACAGAATGGTAGCAAGTTCAATTTTCATTCAATGCTAAATTTATACACTCATTAAAATCTATAGATTATAATTACAAAAGTAATCCTGAATAGTGGTACAATATAACAGAAGTTCAAATTTTTAACTTCTGCTTGTTTTAGGCGTCATATAATAAAAATTTCCAACCAATATTGCATCCTTTTTAGTAGCATTGTGCTTACAATATCAAATTTTGTTATTTCTGCTTTGAAAATCAAAAGGAAATCATTATAATTATTTTTCATGTTTTAGAAAAATGCTAGAAATAATTTTTGTAAGTACATATTAAATTCAGAGTTTCTTGCCAATTTATTTTTGCAATAGTGCCTGTGTGATGTGAGTCTGATAATATTATTCCTGAACAGTGTCATGCAGGTACTGTTGTTGTAGATGGTATAAGTAGCTGCTCAGTGCAGCAACCTCATGCTCGAAACTTTAGAATAATTAAGACACTCATTTCAACACCTAGAAATGTTATAAAAATATATACTCCCAGGGTTTCAATATGAAAAATTTTATAAATTTAGAATGTTAAGTAAATCAAAGCTGTGCAGCCTGTGAGGTATTCAAACATAGTCAAGATAATTCAAGGGGCTGGCCAGATGGCTCAGAGGATTAAAGCTTAGGCAGATGCAGAAGCCAGGGGATCCCCAGCGTGCTATGCCTGTCCTACCTCCAGGGCATGGTGAGACTCTGATTAAGACTGGGTGTGGTCACTCTCCTTGGGAGGTGGAAAAACAGGAAGGACCAGTACCTACAGGAAGGACCAGTACCTGTCTGATCTGTGTAATGAGACCTTGTAGACCCTGTATTAAATACATTAAAAAAAAGATAATTTATAGTTACTTGTTCTGAAAGGACAGGGTACTTAATTTGTACCATTTGATTACATGAGCAGCATATCCGGGGTACAAATTGAGGGTCCAATCCCTCTCAGTTTGCTCAGTTTTAGGCAATAAATAAATAAGGCACCTATAAGTAGGGCAAAAAAGCCAGACTATCTAGAATTTTGCAAAAGTGGATAATGGCAAAGATACATAACAATCCAGTCTGTACATGTGTGTATGGGGGCGGGGGGGGGTCAGGTAATGTAGCCTGCAACTACCGAAAAGATATCATTCGCATGCTAGTGTTCACCTTGCCTCTCATCTCATACTATACAAAAACTTAACTCAAAACAATTGTAGTCCAATTACAAAAACTGAAGCCAAAAGATAATCTAAATAAATTCTTTAGTTTCTCTTGTTCTTTTAAAATAAATAAAATAAATAAAACAAAAACAAACTGAGGGTCCATATTAAGTAGGAACTTTAAGGAGAGATGAGCTGACATGACAAGTGACAACGGAAACACAATAAAACCAGTACTTCAATATGTATATGATGGTAGTGTAAGTCTTAAAACCTGGCTAAATTTGAAATTTAATATTTGAAGGCTGGATGGGGTGGCATGCACACCTATAATCTCAGCATTCAGGAAACTGAGGAAGGAGGATTAGTCCAAATTCAAAGCCAGCTTGGGCTAAAAAGTGAGTTCAAAGCCTGATTCAAATATTTGGTGGAACACTGAAGAGACAAGGAGAGGGAAGTGAAAATTTATCTCAACAATTCAATATATACATACTTTACAATTATACAATGTTTCACAATGATCTTTCAGTTGGAGTCAATGAAAAAATTAGAACTCCAAAACAATGGTTAATATACTGCATATTGTTATCTTCAAATTAGTTCCTCAGGGCTGGGGAGATAGTTCAGTGGTCTAAGTGCCTGCCTGGAAAGCCCAAGAACCTGAGATCAATCTCTGGTTCTACATGCTGTGCCAGCCCTGGAACCCCGGATATGCCACACAGCCTGAACTGGGCAGGGTAGTGCATGCCCTGTAATCTAAGCCTTGAGGAGATATTGGCATCATGTATAATACAAATATGATAAATACTAAAGAAAAAAATCATAAAAAGTCATGAAAATTCTGCATTTAAAATGCCCTTTCTAGGTATCTTCTCAAAAGAATTAAAATCATCATATTGCAGGGATAATTTATAATGCATAGCTAAATCTTGGAAACAGACTATATGTCCATCAACAAATGATTAGATAAAGAAAATATGCACAGTGGAGTACTATGCTGCCATAAGAAAGATAAACTTAAGATATCCATAAATAAATGGATGTAACTTGAGAACATGTTAAGTGAAGTGTCAGACACACAGGCTTGAGTATCACATGGCTTCTTATATATGAAACACTAAATGAACTGTAGATAGATGGGTAGAAAAATTGAAATAGGAGACAGATAAATAGGCAGAAGTTCAAATATTCCATTGTTCTGAAACAAAGAATTTTATATATACTAATTTATTTCATTTCTATAGTTACTTTATACAGTTTTGTATGGTTGTCTGTTTGCTTTTGTATAAATCTTTTTGATTTATATCTTATACTCTAACTGCTTTGAAGTTAAGTATGTGCAATAACTATTGTTATTTTCTGTTATAGAATTTTATTTCATTTTTTCATAAAATAAAAAATAAGGTTATAGAAAGATCTCAAAATAAACAAAATGCAAATCTTCAAACATGTACACTCATAAGTGGCATAAATCAAAGTCTCATGTGTAAACATTGGGTTCTCTTCCTAGTGTAAGAAATGTAAGACCCAAAATCTACAATAGATACTTTGAAAGGTAAAGACATTGCTGAAAAAGAACTGGGATAGGTGAAAGGGGAACAGAAGGAAGAAAAAAGAAAATAGATATATACATAAGATAAATAAGATAGTTCTACTACTGAGTTCTTTTAGTTCATTGAAAAAAGTTTGTGCTTATATTGTCTGAGCAAGTGTGCATGCCTATATCTTATAATCTGAGCAACTAATTCTTTTTCTTTTCTCTCTCCCTCTTCTTTTCATTGTTGTTGTTGTTTATTTATTCATTTGATACAGGGTCCCGCTATGCAGTTCAGACTTGGAGTGATTCTCCAGTCTCAGCCTCCTCAGGGCTTGGATTACAAGCCCTGTAGTGATGCACTATCCTGCCTGGTTCAAGCTGCACGGCGCATCCGGGGTTCCGGGGCTGCACAGCATGTAGAACCAGGGATTGGTCTCAGGTTCTTGGGCTTTCCAGGCAGGCACTTAGACCACTGAGCTATCTCCCCAGCCCTGAGCAACTAATTTGAAGATAACAATATGCAGTATTGTAACAAATTGCAGTAAAATCAACCCTTGTTGTTTTTATTTTGAAATTCTATATTTTTATTGTTCTTTATTTTCCTCTTTAAAATAAAAAAATACAGTTATACTGTGATGTGGTTCACTCTTTTATGTTACTTTCAGCAAAAAAAAATAAATAAATAAATAAATTAAATTTCTGGAAAAGCTACAGGAGGACTCGAAAAAGTTTAATAAGTAAAAGCTGGCCAGTGTTAGGAAGACCAACATTCATGGATTTGTGGGGACTTTTCTCTCTCCTGAAAACTTATCTGGCACTGGTAATAGAAACTGCACCCTTCTGACCAGAAGAAAGCACAGCTGTCTTTTGAAAACCTGAGTCTAGAAGCAAATCCTGCAGGGGAGAACTGGTTCCTTAAGTCTGTGTCCCAACGCAAGGCTCCATATTAACCAAGATAAGTATGCGCAAAACCCCAACAAATCTAGCTGAGTTTGAACAATCACACATAGAGGATTTAAGAAGAATGATGGTCCAAACCTCACAGTGGAAAACGCCTTCTAAAACAAAGCTTATTCTCTTGAGCATTATAATACAACTGACACAATATAATAAAAATTAAGGTATGATTTTAAAGGTGTGATCAATTCTAAAGAGTAAACACAACTGATAGATGCCAAACAGAACAAAGCACAGACATTGAAAGTACCCTAACAAAGAAACTATTATAATAGCTATGCTCCATAAAATAAAGGGAAATCCACTAAAAAGAATAAAACATAGAATTTCTCTGTAGAAAGGCAGATATTATAAAAACTAAGTAAAAATGTTCAGGATAGGCTCAATAACAAATTGAAGTAATGGAGAAAAGTCAGAAGTTTTGAGAGCAAACAAAGATATTAAGTTGAAAGAAATATACACTGCAAGACCTACCAAGCAATTGCAAAATCTCCAAAGTAATGTAACTAGTATTGTAAGTCATTTTAGCAATACCACTTCTACTGTGACAACAGAAAATACTTCCATTTATTTGTGTATCTTTAAGCGCTGGCCAGTTAGCTCAGCAGATTAAAATGCCTGTGTAGGCAGAGGCAGGAACCAGGGTTTGATTCCTAAGTGTGCTGTATCTCAGGGCATGCTGAGACAGCGATTGAGACTGGGCATGGCGGTGCACACCTGGAATCCCAGCACTTGGGAGGCTGAAAACAGGAACTCACTGAGTCTTATCTATGTAGGGAGACCCTGTAGACTCTGTACTAAATACATAAAAACATAAAATATTTGTGTATTTTTAAATTTCTTTCATCAGGCTTGATAATTTTCAGGATACAGATTTTTCCATTCCCTGACTAAATTATCCCTACATATTTTGTCTTTTGGATAAGGGATTTCTACATTTTGGGACTAAAATGTACTTCTAGAAGCCTCAGGTGTTGAGGTGGAACAGCTGGTAGGTGAATGGATCATCGAGGGTGTTATGGTTTGTATCTAGTTTTCTCCCCAAAGCCTCATGCAGTCTTGGAGCAGCTTCTAGAGGTTGTAACTGATTATTGTGGGTGTGGACGCTGCACCTGCCCTGGGCAGATAATTTGCATGTCGATGTGAGGAAGGCAGAGAAACTATTAGCTTGTGCGGCTGATACTCCTCTCGTTTTGTGCTCTTGCCTTTTGCTTCCACCATGAAAGGCTGCCCTCTGCCATGTGCCACTCTGCCTTGGAGCCAGCTGAGTATGGATTGAAACCCCCAGTAGCTGTGAGCTAAATAAACCTTTCCTTCCTTCATTTCAGGTATCGATTATTTGTCTCAGCAACCGAGAGAAGAGTAACTAAGACAGCGGGGCCGTGCTCACCATTAGTTCATGGAGCAGTGTGTGCTCTGTAGCCATTGTCAATAAAAATGTGTTATCTTTTACTAAGTTGCCTAAAGGAGAGGTTGTTTTCATCACAAAAGAAAGACTTCTTTTTTTCTACAGTAATAGCAGTTACAGCCTGATTTATTTATATAGGTATTTTAAATCCAACATGGTACTGACTTACCCAAAAGTTCCTCACTCTCCTCTCACATGAGTCATCAGCAATCTGGGCGTGTGCCCACCTCATCAGCCTAGTGTCTTCCATGGTCCGAAACGGCTCCAGCAACTCCAACCATCACGTCTGCGATCTACATAGTCAGAAGGGGAAAGCGCTTGCTTCTCAGATGAACTAATTTTCTTTACTAGTTTTGCTAAAGGATTGAAAGAGCATTTTCTACCTGTGGCTCAACAATCACAGTGCTACTGTGACTGATGAAAAATGTTGCCTTAATACACAAGGAAAGTAGATTTAAAGAGTGCTGTTGTCCCTGGTGCAGCTGCCGCCAAGTACCCTAAATACTAAAATGAGTTATACGTTGAAAGAAACAGACAGCATGAAACAATAAAAACTAGGTGAGAAGCGAGTGGGCTGATGTGTGATGAAAATGGGGACGTTTCCCCTTAGTATACAGATGGCCCAACTTACAAAGTTCAAGTTAACGTATTTTCAACATCCAATGGTGCGAGAGCTGCACACTTGGATTTTGACCTTTTCCTAGATACCAATTAACCCCTGCTACCCTATAATGAGCCATAATGCCGTAGTGCACGTTAGTGAGCACAGCTGCCAGCTAGTCACGCGGCTGCATGAGGGCAAAACTGACGCTCCAAGGTGTACGCCGGCCTTGAGTGATGGAGTTCACTCAGTCAGGTGTACTTCAGTTTAAAATATGTTCATCTCGTCATGTAATGCCACAATGACACAGAGCAACTGTCTAAATATTTTAAGAATTTCTCAAATATCAAATACAGGTAAATTCTGATATAACCTGTATCAGTGAAAGTTCTGTGATGTTAGTGATAAATGTTAAGCGTTAGAAATTCTGCTGACAGCTAAAAATCGGAGAATCACCACTCAAAGGATTAAAATGTTCCCTTATCTTGTCCAAGGATAGATTAAGATTATATATGAAAATTAAAACCTAAGTGCTACATTCTTTTCATCTTAGTTTTGTTATCTGACTTATATTTGAATTATAGGGCCTGGGGAGGGGCTGGGGAGATGGCTCAGTGGAATAAGTGCTTCGCTGGCAAGCACAAGGGCCTGAGTTCAATCCCCTGTTCCACCAAAAAAAAAAAAAAAAAAGAAACAAATGAATTATAGGGCCTGGGGAGATAGCTCAGTAGAATAAATGCTTGCCTGGCAAGCACAGGGTCCTGAGTTCAATCCCTGGTACCACCAAGAAAAAAAAAAAAAGAATTATATAAATGTTTTACATTCTGCAAAATATTTTTCATGTTTAAGCAGTCTTAACTATCAAAAATTAATAAAGACATGTTTCTTGGTATTTTCTCACATGTCTAACCATTTTCATTCTTTCTATACACCATGTTTCAGTCACTTAATGGCTTGCTCTAGATACTTTTGATGTATATGTCAAGTTCTTAAAATATTCATACAGATATTCACTTCTGTCTATTGCTAATTAATGTTCTCAAGTTCTACCTCTCTAAAAATATTGTTACATTCTCATAGTTAAAAATATTATCACAGGGGCCAGGAAGATAGCTCAGTAGAATAAACACTTGCCTGGCAAGCCCAAGGGCCTGAGTTCAATCCCCAGTACCAGAAAAAAAAATCTCACAGGATATCAAAAAATTTTTTTTATTTTTCAGAGATTTTTTAAAAGAATAAAAAACAATAAAAATTGTGCAGAATTTCAAGACGACAGGAAATTAACAATGGTTATTATATATTGCATGTTAGTAATTTCAGCATACTTGCTTAGATTACCAGATATAGGCATGTAAGATTGGTCAAACAATATAAGTACTAACTGTCCCTTTCAACAAACTAATACCAATCAGTAGTACATTTATCTTAGCTATCATATATTCCTCCCTTCTTTTATCCTTCTCCCCATCCCAATTGTCCTTTAATTTGAACAATAGAGTACTATTTGTCTATAAAGAAACTTGAGGCTTTTGTCGATAAATGAGCACAACTAGAGACCATACTCATAAGTGAAATAAATCAGATTCTCATGTGTAAACGTATTTTCTCCCTACTGTAAGAAATTGAAAGAGCAAATAAGATCCAAAATGTACAATAGAGGGCCATTTAGATAGCTCAGTGGATTAAAGTGCCTGCTTAGGCAGACGCAGGGACCTGTATTCAATTCCCTGTGTGCCATGCTGGCACTGCCCCTGACAGCAAATGAGGCTGGGCATGGTGGCACACACCTGTAATCCTAGCACTTGGGAGGCTAAAAACAAGAGAATCACTATGAGTACGATTATGTAGTGAGACCCTGTAGACCTTGTATTAAATACATAATATTAGGTATTATGAAGGGAAATTACTCAGAGATTTTTTCTGATTTGTATTATTTCACATTTGTATCATCATTTTTATCTACTGCACTGTGCCCCTTTTTTCTTCATTCATTACTTTTGTTTCTCTTTGTTCTTCAGGAATTTCACTGCACTGTTCATCATTCTCTCTCTGTGTGTTTTTGGTAGCATTCATTTATATTCATGGTTGGCATATTTTGTCTGATTTGAAAAACTTAGAACATTATTTTGGAATGGTTATAATCATAAAGATGACATCTATATTTTCATTTTCAGCTAATATCTTGGAAATACTCCTTCAAATATTTCCTCAGTTTTTCCCTTTCCTGACTGTAACTGCTGATATATCAGAATGCTTACTAACTTACTTACATACACTTCATTTTTTTTTACTATGTTCAGACTTTATTGCTTATTAGTTGAATCATTCCATGCAATTTTAGGTAAAGAGACTTTGAGAAAATATGCTGGGAGTATTCAGCAGATGATGGCAGTATTGATGAAAGTGTTTAAGTATTTTACACAGGTAATAAGAGGCACCACGGCCACCATCATCCCAGCAGAGATTAGAAGAAGCCATCTAGAACCTAGGAACCAAACTTGTACCACCAGGGACTGAGGACTACGAGCACTTGGAGCCCCAGAGCATTGGCATCCAAAGCCCAGATTCACATCAGAATTGCACTTCACCAATTCGTGATTTCTGTCTAAATCAAGTAAAGGAATGCTCAACTGATTGTTGACAAGAACAATGCACAGATTATTTTTATATTACAGATGAAATATGAACTATGTCTTCCACTTCTTTACCTTGTAATAGATAAGAAGGCCACATGATGCCTCCTATGATATTCCTGATATTTCCTGAGCACTAGCTTGAGGCATTTCCCTGAGCATTCTTCACTAGCTCTGCTTCATTTGATGTTGTGAGCTGGCCACTCTCTGTTGAGCCTGCACACAGAGTGGGTGCTTTTCTTTCTGCTGGTTTTTGTTTTCTTTTCATTTCTCATTTCCTCTGAGTAATCACTGGACAGATTATGGTGCCGATTGAGTTTTTGTTTTACCTTTCATCATTATGAAATGTACTTTATCTCATATCAAACAGTCATATAAGTCCTAGTGTATTTATTATTTGCATGATAGGTCTTCTCCACCTAAGGACTGACATATAAGAAGCTATTCTTCATCAAATGTTGTTATACAGAAAACAGTATCCAACATACTTGAACTTGTAAGAAAAATACTACTTCATTACAAGTTAATGTCAGGTTATATTTGCTCTGTAATCTTTAGCCACCATAGTATTTTGTAGTAGATTGCACATACTTTTAACTATAAGAATCCACCTCTAAACTTGCTCAGTGGCACAAGTGCCTGCCTGGCAAGTGCAACGTCCTGAGTTCAATTCCCAGTACAGGGGTTGGGGAGATGGTTCAGTAGAATAAGTG
>PVKA01043501.1:0-16723 GCA_004027165.1 Ctenomys sociabilis | reverse complement strand
AAAATTAAAATAACATTGAGATACCATCTCACCCCAGAAAAAAAAAATGGCTATGATATTGAAATCAACCAGTAACAAATGCTAGAGAGGCTGTGGCAAAAAAGGGAACCTTTCTCCACTGCTGGTGGGAATGTAGACTTCTACAACCACTACGGAAATCAGTGTGGAAACTTCTCAAAACACTAGAACTGGAAATCTTATTTGATCCAGTTATTGCCCTTCTGGGGATTTTCCCAAAAGAACTGAAAACATCATACCATAGTTATATATGTGTACCCATGTTTATAGCAGTACAATGTGTCATAGCCAAATCTTGGAAACAACCAAGATGCCCATCACCTGAGGAATGGAAAAAAAGATGTGTATTTTTATACAATGGATCATTACTCAGCTATAAAGGAAGACAAAGTCAAGGCCTTTATAAGGAAGCAGATGCAGCTAGAGGCTATACTCCTAGGCGACATAAGTCAGACACGTGTGTAAATACCTTGTTCCCCTGCTGTAAGAACCTGAAAGAATAGTTAAAACCTTAAAGGTATAATAGATATAGGACAACAGAAAGAAACTGAACCTAAAGATTAAACAATGAAAATGAGAGAAAGGAGAAAAGATAGGGAAAAGAGAAGGTGGAAAAATGTGCAATTATTATACAGGATGGCTGAGATAATTGTACTAATAATTTCCATCACTTTTTGAAAATAGCAGTTCATGTTTAGAAATTTCACCTTCACTAACTCTGTATGCGGATGTTAGGTTAGTGTCTAGTTGTCCCTCTCAAAGCCTCATATAAGTAAGTTATGGGGCAGATATCGCTGGAGGAGCAACTAGTGGCTTGAAGGGGTGGGGCCAGAGGACCAGGGCGGGCCTAAGGGGTGGGGCCAAAGAGGCACAAACTGTTAAACTGGCTCCCCTGTGCTTTCTCAGAGATGTGGAGAGGGTCATCCTGGACACAGCAGTACCGCAGCCTCTCCTCCAGTGTCTTGAAACCTCCAGTAACTGAGCTAAAAAAAACCTTTTCTTCTCTCATTTTCAGTGTCGGGTATTTGTCCCAGCAATGAAAGAAGTGTAACTAAGACAGCTGATATCTGTAATCTAAGCAACTACAAAGACAGCAATGTGTGATGAATACCTCTCATGTTGATGTACTAAATGTGTACTGTTTCTAATGTCCTATTAATTTTTTTTTTTTTTTTTTAGAACCGGGGATTGAACTCAGGCCCTTGTGCTTGCCAATGAAGCACTTATTCCACCGAGCCATCTCCCTGGCCCCTCAATTATTATTATTACACATGGGCAGCAAGATGGCATCTGCCAGGTAGGTGGCCAGGCAGTCAAGCTGCATACACCATTAAGAAGGTTCCCTGACAGGAGAGACAGTCCTAAACCCGGTGTACCTGAAGCTTTGAGGTCTGCAGGGTCCCATCTCACTCTCCTGTGGCCATCCGGCCAGCGTGCAGTGCCGCCCAGGTCCCGGGTCTGCGGAAACAGCGCCTGAGACTGGGTGTTTTTTCGTGTCTGCATGTTGTACTGTGAATAACTACTATGAAGACAACAATAGGCAATGTATTAATTATTGTCTTACTAACTTGTTTTGAAACTGTCTCATTGCTATTTCTTTCTCAATAAAATTAATTTTAAAAAAGAGAGAGAGACTGGGTGTGGTAGCTCGCACCTGCAATCCCAGCTGTTTGGGAGGTTGAACATAGGCAGATCACTGTGAATCCAGTCTACGTAGTGAGACCCTGTAGACACTGTAGACCCTGTACTAAAATACAAAAAATAAAAATAAAGTAAAATAAAATTTAAAAAACAAAACAAATCCCAAAGCAACACTTTTCTCCAACTCTACTGTCACCAACCAATCGCAGGTAGCCATTGTCTCTCCCTGGACCATTGGTGCCCTGTTTCTATTGTTCTCCTACACATGGCAATTAAAATTACATCTCAAACTTGTGAAGCCCACAGAAAAACCTCTACTTCTGACTAAAATGGAGTAAGAGGAACTAGATTTCTCCTCCCACCTAAACAACTGAACACACACACAAACACATGCACACACACACACACACACACACAAAATCCAGGCATAGTGACTCTCACACTTATAATCCCAGTGCTGGGAAGGCTAATAGCAGGAGGATAACCATGCATCCAAGCTGCTTAGTGAAACCCTGTAACAACCCAATACATAAACACACACATACACACACACACACACACACACACAATATATATATATATATATATACATACATACATACATACATACATACACACACACACACACACACACACACACACACACACATATATATCAAACAAAACTTTTCCTAGGCAGGAAAGACCCAAGAACTAAAAGCAAAGGTAGTGAATCCTCAGTTCCCCCAGGCTATTGTCTTAAGAGAGTTTGCAAGTTATGGCACAGGGAGAAGCAACCCAGGCAGAGCCCAGCAAACTCCTGGCAGTGACAACACAGATTTGAGACTTCTTGAAGTCCACAATGGCTAGAGCTTAGCAGAGAGTGCAAGAGAAACTAAAGCAAATCATGAGAGAACTCGGAGCCCTGCAGAAGTCTGGAGTATTCAACAGAGTACAGAATGTGTGCGTTGTGTGCATGTGAAAAACTTGCCCAACCTTGGAAAGGACCACACGAAAGGATTAGAGCAGTGGTGGTGAATATATGCCATGCATGCCACTGCAGGCTGTTTGTTATCAAAATCTCAAAAAGTTTTGCCATCACTGATTGGAGAAACGAGTATCTGGCATTCAGTCTAGGCCAGAAACAGTGCCTGCTCCTTCCAATGACATTGAAAACTCTCATACTTCATGGAGGGTTGTGAAGGGTTTTGCCTTCATAGCAAGAGCTCGTTGACCCTTGGCTAGATGCTGCTTAACAAACCTTAAAAGAACTGCAATGATTAAGCTGTTTCTAGGGCTAGTTCCATTATGGAGCACTTGCTTAGTGTGTACAAGGACTTGGAATTCAATCTCCAGCACGGATGAGGTGTGCTGGGTGGAGAACACTGTTTCAAGTAGCTTAGCTACATCCAGAGCAAAACCCAAGAATATTTAAAGATAACCTTGGGTCAGGGAGATGGCTCAGTAGAACAAGCGCTTTCCTGGCAAGTGCAAGGGCCTGAGTTCAATCCCTGGTTCCACAAAAAATAAAAACTAAAGATAACCTATTCAGAATAACAGAGTATTTCAGGAAAACATAGCTATCTAGAATCTAAAGTGATAAAATGTATAACGCCTGGCATCTAATAAGAAGGACATACAGGAACACATAGCAGCACAAAAATAAAATCTATAATCAAGAGAAAGAGTAATTCATTGAAACTTTAATCATCTCATTTGATCAGTGTACATTATCTAAATATATTCTAGCTACAAATAAACACTATTACTTGCTAAGCTAAAGTTTTTAAATGGTTAAGGAGATGGAAATGTTAGCTATCTTGATTTGTCCAATATAAATCATACATGTGTCAAATTATCACATTGTACCCCATAAATTTAGTAAACAATGCTTAATGAAAAAAGCAAAGAAAAATACTGTAAATTTAAAGTTCTATAATAATGATTTATGAAAGTTGAAAAAAATCAGGACCAACACACTCACACTTTTAAATTTTTTAAAGGAAATTCTTCAGGCAGAAAGAAAAAGACATGAGATGAAAATTTGTATTGACACAAAGAAAAAAAGGAATCTTGAAAACATAAAGGAATTTTTATGCGACTTAAGTCTCTCTAAAAGATAATTACCTAACACACAGGACCACAGTGCAACCCCTGACCTCCAGCCCATGCAGGGCAAGTCCAGGGGACAGCTATATAGAGAAAATAATAAGTCACCCATCTGAATTTTCTGAAATGGTCATAGCAGAAGTAAAACAACAGATGAATGTGCCTACAGAGAAAATTAGATCAGAAATAATCCCTTAGGTTAAAAAAGAGAGATATATAGCAAGCAAAATAAAGGATTCAGAGACTCTAAAGTACACACAGAAAAAAAAAAAATACAGCAGCTTATGAAAGTGATGGAAACCACAAATACCCAACATAGAAGCTACATGGAATCTATGAAACAGATATCCAGAAGATTGAAAACTTCCATTGAAAGTATATGCAGCCAACTGAACCAGTGTAAGGACAGAATATCAGACCTAGAACAAAAGGCTAGGGTAAGCAATCATGAAAGAAAGATTTCTTGAAATATCAAGAGACCATGAAAAAACATGCAATACCTACAAGATGATTTGAACAAAAGTGATGTAAGATTGAGCACAGTCAATGAGAAAGCAGGAGACAGAGCTAGTGCAATAAATAACTTGTTCATAGATATAATGGCAGAAAATTTCCCAAACATGGAAAAGAATTTGACATACAAATAAATGAGTCATATAGAACTCCAATTAACCATGACCAAAATAAAACTACACTGAGGCATATAATAATCAAGATACCATGTGGCCGGGGAGGTGGAATAAGCACTTCTCTGGCAAGAGCAAGGGCCTGCATTCAATCCCCAGTTCCACCCAAGGAAAAAAAAAAATACCAGGAATTTAGCATAAGAACAGAATATTAAAAGCTACGAGAGAAAAGAAAGAAATCACCTATAAAGGAAAGCCCCTCAAAATCACAGCAGACTTCTCAACATCAACCCTTAAGTCAAGGGGAGATTCCAGTGAAGTATTTCAAGTCCTGGAAAAAAACAACCTCCACACAGATAGAAGCATGCTTCAAAATTATCTTTTACAGTTAATGGAGAAATAAGATACTTCCATGATGAAGAAAAACTGAAGAAATTCATCACCACCAAACTAGCTCTATAAAATGTTCTGAAGGGTATTTTAGAAAATGATATAGAAGACTACAATCCAAAGAACACCAATAGAAATAAGCCACCAGGCAAAGCAAGCCTTGGCCAGGTGCTGCTTAACAAACCTTAGAAGAACTGAAATGACTAAGCCGTTTCTAGAGCTAGGTCTATTATGGAGCACTTACTAGAGGGGAAAGAGAGATAACCAACACTAGGGAAAAAACATGACAGTAATCAACATACATATCAGCTGTAACCATCAGTGTAAATCATCCCAATTCACCAATTGAAATTTTAAAAAGACAGCCAAATGGATCAGGAAACAAAGATTGAAGCAGAAGGATGGTGGGATGGTAGGCAGCAAAGAAAGAGCCTGTGTGGTACCACGCGGACACCTGAGGAAAACAGGAGGGAGGGAGGTGGGTCCGCTGGATCCAGGGAGGATCGGAGGCATGGAGCGTCCACAGAGGCACTTCAAGGAGCAGCCAGGAGCTAGCTGGCAGCGCCTTCTCCCAGAGTGAAGACACTGCACGAGAGGAATGATTCAAACCTGCAGACGCACAGTGACTGCTGCTGACACCAGAGGCCTCCAGAGACAGATGCAGCAGTGGAGAGGGGCAGTGGGTGTGAAGGACTCTCCTGGATTGGGCGAGTGCTCAGTGCTCACTCACCCTATGCCAGAGCCATCTTGGAAAGAAACCAGCTGAGCTCAAAACTCCAAGCAGCTGCCAGCTCCATTTAGTGGCTGCTAGCTGGGCTCGGGCCCAAGGAAGGTGCCCTGACAGCTGCAGGCCAGGTGAGTCTGGTCTCAGCCAGTAGCTGCAGGCTCCCTGAGCTTACTCACAACCCACCTAAAAAGCTACTACGGGCTGGCTGGGATAAATCAAACCCTATCTAGACTCTCTCTCCACACATTCTCTACCAGTGACAGCAGGGACAAACCTATAAGTGGATCTCTGTCATTCTCACTTTCTCTTGCTCTCTTGCTCTCTCTCTCACTCCCTAGCTCTCCTGCTCACTCTCTCTCTCTCACTCTCTCTCTCAGTCTCGCTCACACCTACTCTAGCTCCCATTTGTTTTTGTTGTTGTAGTTTTGGTTTGGATTTTTTTTCTCCTTTATTACTTCATCTTGTTTGTATGAGTGTGGATGTGGCTTCTGGCCTCTTTGTGGTGGTTGCTCTGTGCTGTGCTTCTGTCTGTCTCAGCCTTCTCTCTTTACCTCCAGTCTTCTGCACTAGTTTTACAAAGCTAGCTTGATACCCCCTTGTCCTCCAGCCCTACTTCTAATCTTTCTTCTTCTACTTTTCTATTTTCTCCCTAGCTTCTTTTAAATTTTAATTCAAGGGTAAAATTGACATATTAATGACTTATATACTGTATATTATTTTTTGGTTTGTTTTAGATTTTTGCTATATCCACAAATCTAGTTCATATGGTTAAAGATGGCAAATTAATGGTTACATTTGTCATTTCCTAGGCTGTTTTGTTTTTGTTTTTGTTTTTGTTTTGTTACTTCTAACATATGTTCATTTATTCTCAATGGCAACAGAACCTGTCTCAAAATAAAGGTAAGTATTTCACATTTTCAAGAGACATTTAAAATTATGCTATTTCAACAGAATTTTAAAAGCCATGGGTTGGCCAAATAGCTCAGCAGATTAAAGTGCCTGCAAGCAGACACAGGGGCCAGGGATTCGATCCCTAGGACTGCCGTGCTGACCCTACCCCCAGGCTGTGCTGAGATGGTAATTGAGACTGGGCATGGTGGCACACACTCATAAGCTTGGCTCTTGAGAGGCTATAAACAGGTAGATCACTATAAGTCAATCTAGTAGTAAGACCCTGAATACCCTGTAGACCTTTCCCTAAACTACAAAAAAAAAAAAAAAAAAAAAAAAGGTTATAACAGTGCTGATGGTCTCAGTTCACCAATCAAAAGACACAGACTGGGAAAATGGACCAAAGAGCAAGATCCAACAATGTGCTGCATAAAATAAACATATTTCATTCAAAAAGAAATTCATAGACTGAAAATCAAAGGGCAAGACACAATACTCCATGTGATAGGAAGCCAGAAAAAAACAAAGGTTGCTATCCTATTGCATACAAATTGAATTTCAGGCCAAGATTGATTAAGAGAGACAAAGGTCACTGTGACCTGTAAAAGGAACAATCCAAGAGAAAGCAATAATACTCATAAATACATATGCAACAAATATAGGAGCATCCTATTACAAAAAACATATATTAACATCATGAAATTCAAATAAGAAACAATGCTATTATATTTGGGTACTATAATACCCGCAATGTCACAAAAAGACAAATCAACTAGACAAAAAAATCAACCATGAAATATTAGAACTGAACCAAACTTTTTTAATTTTATTGAGAAGCAGTTAGCAATAACACAGTTTCAAAACCAATTAGTAAGACAGTTTCAATAATTAATACATTGCATATTGTTATCTTCTTAGTGGTTATTCATAGTACAAGATGCAGACATGATATCCTGTCCAAATACTATTAGTATAAATCTTTCTTCTCATTAAATTAAGAGAGAGTAGCTGTATATCTATCCTAAATATTTTGTATATACAAATACAAAATGGTCCTTCCTTTGTATCTCCCTTTTTTTTGTTTAGTTTTGAAATGTATATTCCATTGCATTTTAATATTTCAGGTGTGTGAATTCAACAAAATATAGCTGTCCCAACCCACCATATAAGAATAGACATTCATGATCCTGCCTCTCATGCACACAGGATATTCTCCAAAATAGACCACATACTAGATCATAGAACATATTTAAGTAAATGCAAAGAAGTTGAACTTATCCCATGTATTTTTCCCTTAGACCCTAGTGCAACAAAATTGGAAATCAATGGCAAAAAACTACAAGAACTTCATAAACACATGGAAATTAAATGGCACCTTCCCAGACAACCAGTGGGTTCCAGATGAAATTAGACAGTTTCTGCAATTAAATGATAACAATAACACAACCTACTAGAACTTAAGCTACACAATGAAAGCAGTCCTAAGAAGGAAATTTATAGCAGTGAATACCCGTACCAGAAAACACAACAAACACAAATAAACAACTCAATGGTAAACCTCAAATTTCTAGAAAAAGAAGAGCAGGCTAAGCAAAAAGCTCCTACAAGGGAGGAAATTATAAAGATCAGAGCAGAAATGAATGCACTGGAGACTAAGAAAACAATACAAAGAATCAATGAATTGAAGAGTCGGAAAAAAAAAAAAGAGTTGGTTCTTGGAAAGATTAAATAAAACTGAGAAACACTTAGCCAACTTTATTTTAAAGGGGAAAGAAAAGACTCAAATCCACACAATTAGGAATGCAAAGGGACAAATCACAATGGACTCTGCAGAAATCCAGAAGATCTTTTATGCCTATTTTGAGAACTTATATTCTAGTAAAAGGGAAAAAAAATGGACAGATTCCTAGATACGTATGAATTACCAAAGCTGAATAAAGAAGATGTAAAAATGCTAGATAAACCAATATCAATCAATGAAATCAAAGTCATAATTAAAAACCTACCAACAAAGAAAAGCATTGCTGAATTCTACAAGAAATTTAGAAAAGACCTAATACCAGTACTTCGCAAACTCTTTAATAAAATCTGAATTTTTTCTTTCCTCTTTTTGATGAGGTTAGCTAGAGGATTATCAATTTTATTTAGTCTTTCAAAGAACCAGCTTTTTGATTAATTGATTCTTTGAACTGTTTTCTTTGTCTCAATTGAATTAATTTCTGCTCTAATCTTTACGATTTCTTCCCGTCTTTGGGCTCTGGGTTTGGTTTGCTCTTCCTTTTCTAGATGTTGGAGGTGCTGCATTAGTATGTTTATTTGTTCCCATTCTGTTTTCCTAGTGTGTGAGTTCATAGCTATGAACTTCCCTTGGAGAATTGCTTTCAACACATTCCATAAATTCTGATAAGTTGTGGTTGAATTTCATTGAATTGCACATATTGTTGAATTTCTTGTTTAATTTCATCTGTGACCCATTGATTGCTGAGTAGGGTGTTGTTTAATTTCCACGTATTTAGGGGGCTTTCTGGTTTCTTTTGTCATTTATTTCCAGTTTCGTTGCACTGTTGGTCAGATAATACGCATGGGATAATTTCTGTTTTCTTGCATATACTTAAGCATGACCTATGGACTAGTATGTGGTCTATTTTAGAAAATGACTCATGTGCAGCTGAAAAAAAATGTGTATTCAGCTATGTCTTTAATAAAATATAAATTCCTGGAAGAAAGAATTATGCTGATAACAAAACCAGAAAAGTCTTTTCAACTAAGAAAGACAACTACAGACCAATCTTCCTAATGAACACAGTTGCAAAAATTTACAGGAAGATGCTAGCAAACAGGGTCAGGGACATACATAGCTCTACACCACAAGTGCCTACCTAGAAAGCACAAGCTCCTGAGTTCAATTCCTGGTACCAAAAGAAAAGATACTGGCAAACATAATATAGCAAATTATCAGGAAGATTATACAGCGTAAGCAAGTGGGATTCATTCCAGCAATGCAGAGATGGGTTGACATACATAAATCAATGAACATAATACATCTTATTAACAGTGCCAAGGACAAAAATCATATTATCTTAATAGATGTAGGAAAAGCTTTTCACAAATTCTACCACACATTCATGATTTTAAAAAACCTGCAGAAAATTGGAATAAGGGTCTTTATCTCAATCTGATAAAAGCCATCTATGATAAACCAATAGCCAACATCACACTAAATGGACAAAAGCTGAAAGTTTTCACTCTAAAATCAGGCATAAGACAAGGATGTCCACTGCATTCACTCTCATTCAGCATAGTCCTGGAAGCTTTAACTGAAGCAATTAGACAAGAGAAAGAAATAAACAGAATAACAATAGGAAAGAAAGAAGTCAAATTATCATCATTTGCAGATGACATGATACTCTACATAGCAGACCCCAAAAACCCCACTGAAAAACTGCTACATTATATAAGAAAACTCAGCATAATAACTGAATACAAAGTCAACACTCAAAACTCAATAATTTCCCTATATACAAATAACAAACTCACTGAGAGAGAAATTAGGGAAACAATACCTTTCACAAGAACACCCAAAAAACTGAAATATCTAGGAATTGATCTAATGAAGGATATAAAATCTCTGCAATGAAAACTACAGTACTCTGGAAAGGAGAGTGAAGAAGATATCAGACAATGGAATGGTATCTCTTGCTCTTGGGTAAAAAAAAAAACCAATACAGTGAAAATGGTTACACTTCCACACTGTTAGACAAATTTAATGCAATTCTGATCAAAATTTCAACGGCATATCTCACAGAATTAGAGAAAACAACCCTAAAATTCACTTGGAACCAGAAGAGACCTAGAATAGCAAAGGCAATTCTGGACAACAAAGGCAAGGCAGGGGGCATCACCATCCCTGACTTGAAATTGTACTATTATCCAAAAAAAAAAAAAAACACCATGGTACTAGTGGGGAAAAAAAAAACAGATCCAAAGATCAGTGGAACAGATTAGAAGATATAGAAACAACTCAAAAAATACTAAGCTAGCTTGTCTTTGACAAAAATTGTCAAGCATATTCACTGGAAGGGAGACAGCCTCTTTAACAAATGGTGCTAGGAAAACTAGCTTTGCGCATGCTGGAAATTAACATGGACCATTTGAAATGGGTCAAAGATCCAAATACTAAAACAGAAGTATTAAATCTGCTGGAAGACGTAATAGGTAAAACTGTTGAAGACATTGGTGTGGGTAAAGACTTTATTAATAAAAACCCTGATTGCCCAGTAGTATCACAAAGAATCAACAACTGGGATCTCATCTTATTAAAAAGCTTTTGCACAGCAAGAGAAACCACCCACAAAATAAAGACACCCCAACAAGGCTCAGGAAAAATGTTTGCCAGCTGTTCCTCAGACAAAGGATTACTATGGAAAAAATATCCAAAAAAAAAAAAAAAAATCCAGCTTCCCAAATTTAAAACCCAAAACAGAAATGGACATCTGAGAAGAATATATTTCTCAGATAAAGAAAGACAAACAGCAAATGAAGAACTGTTCAACATCGCTGGCCATTCTGGACGTGCAACATTAAAACAACCCTGAGACTCCATTTCACCCTAGAAAGAATGGCTGTTACTAAGAAATCAACCAGTGGAGGCTGGGGAGATGGCTCAGTAAAATAAGCACTTGACTGGCAAGCACAAGGGCCTGTGTTCAAACCCTGGTTCCACCAAAAAAAAAAAGAAAGAAAGAAAGAAAGAAGGAAAGAAATCAACCAATAACAAATGCTGCAGGGGCTGTGGGGGAAAAGAATCCTTTTACACTGCTGTTAGGAGTGTAAACTGGTGTGACCACTGTAGAAATCAGTGTGAAGATCCATCAGAAAACTAATGTTAGAGGCCTTATTTGACCCAGCTATTCCCCCTCCTGGATATCTTGGCAGAAGAATTAAAGACGTTATACCACAGTGGTATGTGTACACCAATCGTTACTGCAGCACAGTTAGTAATCATTAGGTCTTGCAAACAACTCAAAAGCCCACCAGCTAAGGAATGGATAAAACAAATTTGGAGCACTACTCAGCCATAAAGAGGATATACTGAAGACTTTTATAGGTAACTCGATGCAACTTGAAACCATAGTCATAAGTGAAATAAACCAAATTTCTATGTGTAAACATCATATTGTATCTCAAGTGAGAAGCTGAAAAAATAAATAAGATTTAAAATGTGCAATAGATATTGTAAAATGGGAAGAAACTTTCAAAAGAAAAGTGAAACTGGAGTAGAGGAAAGGAGATAAGAGGGAAGAGAAAACAAAAAGAAAAAAGAAAAAAATATATATATGTAATATGTATATGTATAGCATAGTTAAGATAATTATACTGCTAATTTATCTTAGTTCATTGGGGAAAAAAGGCTTGCACTGATATTGCTTGGACAATTAAACGCCTATACATTGTATACTGAGTAACTAATTTAAAGATAACAATGGTATTGACCATTGTTACTCTATTATCTTGGTTTGAGATTTGGGGGTTTGTTCTCTGCAAAATAAAATTTAATAGCACCTGATTGTGTGTGGGAGATGGGTTGGGGAGGTAGGGGGTGGGGAAGCAAGTGTGACAGCCCCTTGCTGGGACTCTTTATGGAGTCAGCTGGATACAAGTGGCAAAGAAGATTCACCCTGCAAACACTGTTCTCATCGCAAAGGAAACCATAGTTCCAGAAGGAAGAGTGTGTGTCAGGGCAAGCAGACAGCTTCATGCCAGGATGTGTCCCTCGGCCCTCGGAACTAGGCCTCCTCTCACCTCACTTCCGGCAATAGACAACAGCTGCTGTTCTCCGCCACCCCGGCAGAGCCCATCCAGGATGTCTCCCCACCTTTGGGCAGGCTGCTGCCTCCACTAGAGCTTCCTTCAGGCCCATGTCAAGCCTGGCCAGACTGGGGAGTAGGGCTTTGCACCCTCCTGCTGCTCAAGTGAGTCTCTGTCATGCGAGCCAGCACCATGGGAAGGACGAGGGAAGCAAACACACACCCAGAACTTTGCTGGTCAGAGACTCCCTGAGTGTCTGCCTCACCCAAGCCTGTTCCGTGAGCGTATCATGAACTCTGTACTGGGACTCTGGGGAGAGACGGGAAGGGCCAGTGCTGCCCTTGGAGTCCTGTCCTTCTTCTTTTCTTATGAGGGTGCAGTCTTGGGGGACAGAGGCAGTGGGAAGCTTGACTTTGTGTCTTCGTCAATAAATTCTCATTTATAGAAAAATAAAAATAAAATTTAAGAAAAAAATAGGGCTAATAGAATAGTAAAAAGTAAACATATTCTATGCTAAACGTGGTCACTATCCACACCTAAAATGCACAAATAAACGGAATTAATTTAAAGAGAAGTAAAATACATGACCATAATAGCATAAAATTCAGGACAGAAGGCCTAGCGCTGGCATAGTCACCCAAAAGCAGACAACGATGAGATGGAGACGTGTGGAAGACAAGTGAAGATGTGTGGAACATATGCTATGTTACTGAATTTAAAAACACGCAGCTAATAAGCCAACAAGGATCATTTTTACAATATTCAGCCCAGCTGAACGTGATGATGCTGACACGTAAGCCCAGCACTCGGGAGGCTGAGGCAGGAGGATCACTGAGCTGTGAGGCCAGCCTACCTGAACCAAAAAGGAGACTCTGTCTAAAAAAAAAAAAAAAAAGAAAAGAAAAAGAAAAAGAAAGAAAAACAAATAAAACATTCATCCCAAAAGAAAACAGAGGAACAGGGGACCCAAACTGAAAACTAGCAAAGTGATAGACATGAACCTTTTGATAACAAAAGCTGTGGAAGAGTTGCAAGAAGTGTGTGAAAATATCAAGTTGATTTTTCCTGCAGATTCACGCACTTTTGATGTCGCTCTGCGTGTGCCCTTCCCTCACTCAGTGTACACATCTTGTTTCCTGAATATTCTGAGAGCAGGGTGCAAGCATCGGGTCCTGTCGGCCCTACTCGGCTCCGCGTTATTTCCCTTGCATCGTCACAGCTACATTAGGAAATCCAGGAAATTACACAGTGATTCTGTGCTCAGCTACGCGCCCGGCTCAGTGTCGTGCCTCTTGCAGGCAGAACTGCTCTTGGCCTTCCTGTTATTTAGCACTTTGACAGGTTGGAAGAGTACAAACCAGTAGACCTGCTGTCTTTGTTCCGTGAGAGGCTGTTCCTTAATTGGAGTTTTCTAATAAACATAGTTTTTCATCTCCATGCACTTCTTAACCTAAATCACATCGTGAGCCTCTCCTGCATAAAGTGCTCCTCTCATTGCCCTTAGATCAACCAAGCCATTCCAAACTGGACCTGACTATCCTGTGCCTTTCTGTGGCCACCACCCAGGACAGTTCCCGCAGCCCCTGCACTTGCTGTTCCGGCTTCCCCGCCACTCTTCAGAGCTCTGTCCTGTCACCACCTCTGATGAGATGCTCGAGGTCTTGCCCATTCAGACGGCCCTGATAAGTGATCTGCTGGGAAGAAAGCCCGGGGCCACCCCGTGGGAACGTCTACGCTTTCGGTGGCATCCACAGGATCACACTCTGTAGAACTCTGCCTGGCACAGGCAGCTGCAAAGAGCTCCAGAGCAGGAGCTGCCGACAGAAGCAAGGCACGCTTCCAAACTTCACACTCCCACGGCCCCACCATTCCTTCCAGCCACTGGGATGGGAGGGGCCCACGTAAGTGGCAGGTAGATCGAGGCCACCAGAGTAAACCCTCCCTCTCTTCTGCTCCACCCAGCTCTCCCTTGTCCACACACACACACACACACACACACACACCTCTCTAGAGGCACCTGCACCAAGGAGCCTATAGAGAGACCCAGGAGGCCTGCACACTGGAAAACCAGAAGCTGCTCAGTGTGTACTTAAAAACAAAACGTTTAGATCCTGTTAAAGCCCTAAACCCACACAAACACATCTATCTCCCGGTATCAGCAAGGCCTGTGGGAGGGCGCAGCCTGGCACACTCACGCCACTGTTATCAGACGAGTCCTCCCTTCCTTGGGCGCCAGGCCACGGGACTCACTTCCGCTGTTTAGAGATAAGAGGAGCGGGGCTCACAAATGGTCCTCCCAAGTCCTCCTTCCTGGGACATCCCGGTTCCATTCCAGAACCACCACCTTGGGGATGTGGACACTGCAGTGGCCGCTTGGCATGCACCTCGTAGCTTAACCTTCGCATATGGGCTGACGCCACCCTGTTCCCTGCCCTGCTCCGCGGGGGCACCAGGCCCCATTGTTCAGCAACTTCCTCAAAGCCCCAAAGCTAGTAGGAAGATGGGCGCGAATTTACATCCGAGTATCCTGAGCTCTGGCCCCGAGCTTTTGGCTCGCTCTGCCAGCTGTTAGAGAAGTTAAATTCTCTCAGAAGAGGAGCGTCAGCTGGGGGTTCTCACTCTGCGGCTTTTCCAACCCCTGGCAAAGGGCCTGCGCACAGAAGGAGAGAAGGTCCTCTGGGGGTGAGGGGGGCAGGAGTCCTGGACCGCTAGGTCCACGAGGTCGGATCTTCTGCTCCACCCTCACCACTGTGCAGGTGAGGCCGAGCCTCAGCGTGGGCTGCAATTGCCCCGCAGCCGGGGTTCAGGTCCAGCGAGCTATGCGCCTGTCCTTCAGGACAGCACAGGAGAAATTATTTCAAGGCTGTTTAAGCCTAATGTTGAGCCATATGAAAAATGTGTTCCTTTTTCATCTCTTTATTAGTCCTGCGTATCTCGCTCTGTTTTGCTTTTTGTCTTTTTTTTAACTCACTTTTTTTGTGTGTATATATACTGGGAATCAAACTCAGGATTTTTCACTTGCCTGTGCCGCTGAGCTATATCCCCAGCCCCTTCTTGTCTTTCTGAGGGAGTCTCACTCCGCAGTTCAGGCCGGCCTTGAGCTCACTTTGTAGCCCAGGCTGGTCTCAAACGCAAGGATCCTCCTGTCTCAGCCTCCACAGTGCTGGGACTGCAGGTGGGCGCCACCATGCCCACCCGGCTTCAGTCCTGCTGGCCTCTTGAAGCATAGGCTCGCTCGGGGCGTTGACGCATCTATGACACTTGTTAACCTCCTCCCCGCAACAGCGCGGGGACCTTTGGTGGGACCCAGCACCAGGATAGGCAAGAATTCACTACCACGGTTCCCTTTCCAGGTTATCCTCTGATCATGTCAAGTGACACAGATTTTCCACGTATACATTACACTTTCTACTTGAACACATGGATTTAGGTTAAAGAAAAGGGAGGCGACTGAAAGGGAAATGACACCCGAGTGCTCAGCACGCCAGTACCCTAACAATTTCAGTAAAGCGACCATGTTACTTCTTAACCGTGTTTTAGGACATGATTTAAAACAAAACTAAAACGTTAAAGCACATGACCCCACTCAGAAGGCCATGTGTGACCAGCGACTTCCTCTCTTCGCCCCCTCTCTGGTCCCTCTGGGCTCCAGGAACCCCAGAAGCCATCTAAGGCCGCAGAGAGGGGACAGCGGCTTGCGGCCAGAGGCCCGGGACCGCCCCCTGGTGGGCACTTTGGAAATCGACGCGGGCACCCTCTCACCCTGAAAGCCTGAAGCGGGCGAGCAGCGGCTTCCGTCCTTGGGTTCCCGCTCCAGCCCGTCCTCCGCGAGCTGGGGTGCGAGAGCTCGCGGGTGATCCCGGTGCGCTTCGCTTCCGTATGGGACAGGGCGTGCTGCAAAGGCGAAGAGGGAAGAGTCCGCCGGCCCGGGGTGTGGGGCGGAGTTCAGTTGCTCAACAAAGCAAAACAAAAAGTGATTCTCAGCCTCCGCGGCAGTTTCCAGAACCAGAGTGAATTCCAAGAACCCCGGTCAAAGCGACCAGACGCCGCTTGCAGGGAAAAAGGAAGTGAGGTGCACAAGTTTAACTGGCTGCAGCTTAGGTGGCGGCCCAGGGCCCGGGAGCTGGGATCAAGCGCTGGAGCCCGCAGGTGCGCAATCCCAATCCGCGGGCCCTTAGGGAATTTTGCCTAGAACAGAGCACTTGTTACAGAGAAGGGGTTGCGTGTAGAGAGCCGAGAACCGTGTTCTGGCGCAGTAAGACCTGGCCCTGTGCGCCCACAGCAGGGAGGACCCGCCTCCAGGACCCCTGGAAGTCTTATACCTTAGGAACACCAAGAGCCCATTGTCGAGCTGCTGCCCTGAGTGCCCACGCGTGCCCATGCTCGAGTGTGGCTCTGGGATGCCGTGAGCTCAGGGAGAGAACCCACAGCACAGCTCGGCAAGAAATAAATACTTGTGGGGCGGGACAGTGCAGGCCTGTGATCCCAGCACTCGGGAGGCTGAGGCAGGAGGATCCTTGCGAGTTGGAGATCA
>PVKA01043499.1:0-16723 GCA_004027165.1 Ctenomys sociabilis | reverse complement strand
TACTTATAGGAAGGCTATGCTTTTACTCTTAATACGCACTTTGTGTTTTTGAAGTCAATATTTACTTCTTTTCGTATTGTGACTCCAGTAACGAATTTTGTGGCTGCATTTATCCATTATATTTTTGTTTTTAACTTTTATTTTAGGGCAAAAGTATTTTATGAGCCATTATCAAAAGGTGACATTGTAAAGTGTTACTTATTTTGTCACCAGGCATAATGGCACATGCCTACAATCCCAGCACTCAGCAGGCTGAGGCAGGAGGATGGCTGTGAGTTCCAGGCTAGCCTAGACTGAAAAGTGAGTTAGAGGACAGCCTGGGGTTCGGGGAGATAGCTCAGTAGAATAAGCACTTGCCTGGCAAGTGCAGGGTCTTGAGTTCAATCTGCAGTACCACTAAAAGAATAAAAAGGAAGGAAGAAAGAAAGGATAGGCTAAATTGCATAGTGAGACTCTGTCTGAAAAAGATATAAATAAATAAATAAATAAAATTTATTGTTCAAAAAGTATTGTTTATCTTGTTTATATATTAACCACTACTATGAGATTCATGTTTGAACGTGCTTTCACCTCATTTCAGCTCAGAGGATCCCATTAAACATTTCATGTGAGGTAGGTCTAGTGGTGACACGATCTCCAATGTGAGAACAACTTCATCTCTCCCTCATGTTTGAAAAGTATCTTTTCTGACCAGCATTATTCTTGGTTGGCAGAGGATTTTTTCTTTCTTCCTGCTTTGATGTATGAACCCCTTCCCCCATATTTCCTTTAAGAACTCTGCTCATGGTCTCATGGGGACTCCCTTCTATGAGAACTGTAACTCTTTTGTTGTTGCTTTAAAAAATCTGCTTATCTCTGACTTTGGATAATATTAATTGTGCTGTGAATCATTGTACAACTAACTATGTTCAGCCTACTTAGGGTTCTGTGGGTTCCTTCAATGAGGATATCTGTTTTTTTCAATAGGTCTGAAATTTTTTCAGGTATTATTTTTATTTAAGCTTTCTGTCCCTTTTATTTTCTCATCTTTTATTACTCCTGTAATACACATACTGAGTTGCTCAGTTGTCTCTTACTGACTTCATACATTTTATTCATTCATCTTTTTTTTTTTACATTATCTTTCTTTGAGTCTTCTGTTTCATTGAATCTATAGTCAAAAATTTTCATTGCATTTTTCATATTGGCAATCATATTCCTCTTGTCTAGAATTTTTACACGGTTCTAGTTTTTTCAAGCCATTTAATTCAGATCACAAACTTGAGATATAACCTTCTTATAGTATTTAACTGCAAATAAAGTTTCTTTTAGGGCATCAGTGCATCTAAGTTGAAATTATCTAAGTAAACTTCCAATGCCATACTTAAAGTATTATAAATATATTGAGATTAAACTTAAACATCACTTTCTTTTCTTTTAAGACTAATGATAAATGATGAGGTAGACTAGACTTCAGCAAGTTTCCTAGCTCTAGACCCCTAAATTAAGTTTGCACTGACTTTAAATATTCATAGCTTTTTAGAAATGAGAGATCTGTGTTGCTGAGTACCCATTCTCTAATCCAAAGACTGATGTTTAGTTTTTCAAATGGCTTAGTCTCACAGTACATAAGCCCTTAGCAGACCCCTAATGAAAGACCAATTTGAAAAACCAGGTCATTTTTTTTTAGTCTTTTCTTTTTTTTTTTTTTTGGATCAAACTCAGGACCTTGTGTTGGCCTGGAAAGCACTTATTCCACAGAGCTATCTCCCTGACCCAAAACTGGGCCTTTTTAATGTTTTTAAAATGTAATAGTTTTCTTGATGAATGTAATCATGAAAGTTGTTCAGCAGCATTAAAGTTATGGTTTTCCTGATTGCTCTGTAGTCTTCAATAAGTGTAAGAAGTTACCGTATAAAACATCTGTTGTCAAACTAGTAAGACTGCACTGATGCCTCCATCATTTTCAGAATCGTTGGCTACCTGGGCATATGTACCCCAGGTCACAAGGCCCAACTTGCTCATGTTCACCTCAATCACTATCCCTTTGGTAATAACACTCAAAGTTGTATACAGTGGTGATGAAGGATTCTTTTTGTGGCTTTCAAGCAAAAGGTGGCTTACAGTACAGTATGTGTTCCATGGTTCTTCTTACAATGTAAGCCCACTGGCCTAATGACTCTTTCATATTTAGTTGGTTTTCTTGTAAAGCCATCTCCAACAAAGCAGACTCTAGTAACCATCCTATTCCATGCTTTCTTTTTTCTCTTTCCAGTCTGAATAATTTTTAATACTTCTGTTTCTTTGGGCAGAGGAAGATTCCATTTTCCCTTCTTTTCTTTTCACTTCTATATAATCATATTGGAAAGTACTTTTGCACTAGACTGTCCCTCTCTGTTCAGCGGGAAGGCAGGTACTGCTCCTTGTGGAATTTCTTTCATCGTTTTTTTGTTTGGTGTTTCTCTTCTCATGCACCTTGGTAATCTTCTTCACTTGTATTTTCTCCGCATGGCTCTGTCTGTGGTAGAACTTGTCCTTCAGGCCAATCATTCTTTTTTTGCCTTCTTTCTCTTTTTCTCATGGTAATCCAAGTGGTACCCAGATGCATGAGCTCTTACTTATTTCTAGTAAAAAAAACAAAACAAAACAAACAAACAAACAAAAAAAACTATTTCAATTTTGTTTTTAAACTTCTTATTTTGTTCTTATGTTATTTTCTTTCTTTATTTTTTTTTTCTTTTTTTTTTGGCAGAACTGAGGATTGACCTGAGGCCCTTGTACTTGCCAAGGAAGCACTTACTCCACTGAGCCATCTCCCTGGCCCCTGTTTACTTTATTTAATTGAATTATTTACTTGTGCCATCATAGCTCACTGAGCTTGTAAAATTATTTTGAATTAAGCTGAGTGTGGTGGCTCACAGATGTAATTCCAGCACTGGGGAGGCTAAGACAGGAGGATCACTATGAGTCTGAGCTGCTACATTGTGAAACACCACATCAATAAAAAGCAATTAAACTTATTTTGAATTACTTTCCAGACAATGCAAAGACCACCCTTTCTTTGGGGTTAGTTCCTGGAAATGTATTATATTCCTATAGAAGTGTCATGTTTTTCTGAACATTATTTTCATGTACTTTGTAGTCCTCCATTGATATTTGCCCACTTGGATTGCCAGTTGCATCTTCTAGGCCTAGGACTACCTTTGGTAGGGAAAAATCTTCACCATGTGGATGTGAAGGTACCAGCCATGTGGAATAGCCATGGACACGAGCCCCAAGGGAATGACAGAATACCATGTCCAAGGGTTCAGAGGTACATTGGTCCTGACGGAAGCTCTGGGTCTGGTGGGCACATGGCAGCACCAAGTTCCAGCGGTATTAATTCTATGGGGACCCTGGGTCTGGTGGAGGTGCAGGGTTACTGGATCCAAAATGCTCACAGCAATGCTAGCTAAAAAGAAGGTGAAACATCACCCGCTTTGGTGAATACAGTTGATGTCTGCTAGAGAAGTATGCTAGCTCTGGCTCAGTAATGCAGGTTCTAGGCATTTTGCTTTGTATTACTGAGAGGAAAAATGGGTGGTTCTGAAGGAGAAACAGACTATGGGTTTAGATTTTAGAATGCAAAGTACCAACTTGCATTCTGGTGCCCCTTAGAATGTTCATTTCCATGTCTCAACCACCTGGCCATGAATGAGAAAAGGAGGTCCAGAGCAGTTTCCCAGTAGTCATCAGCTGTGAATTCTGCCATTCTCACCATTTCAGAGCTGGAATAATACTACACGGACTTTAAAGATGTGACTGAGTTAATATCACACTGTGTTTAACATCGTGTATTATAGGAGCCTGAGCTTGCCTCGGGCCTGCCATGCATTGACCAGGTCTAGGATTTCTGGGTCTTGGCAGGGCAGAGCATGAACTTGGGCTCAGGTGCTACACACTCACTTACACTGTATATTTTCATGAGCTCTTTCTGTGTCAGGGCTGTTTTAGGTGCTAAAATATGGAAATGATTCTCCACTTTTCAGAATAGTCACACCTTAGTGATGGAGGCAGTTCATTCTTTCTATCAGAGAATAAGAGTATCAAAGATAGAGAACATGTACAATTTTGGGTGGAGAATAATCAGCTCTGCAGTGTACATGGTACTGTGTGCGGCTAATGCTTCCACAACCTAAGGCCATCTACAGGAAAAAAAATCTGGTATAGGGTATTTCATTTAGTACTTTCAGTTCCATCAATAAATATGCTCTGTCCTCTTTGAAATGTGGCACTGCACTAGTCAGCTTTCTCATTTCTGGAAAAAAAATCCACAAGTTAAAGGAGGACAAGCTGTATTTGGCTCGTGGTTTCAGAGGATCTGGTACATGCTTGGCAGAGTCCAAGGTAACTGTAGTGGTAGGATGGTGTGTCAGAGCACAGCTGCATAGCTCACTGGGGCCCAGGAAGTGCAGCAGTGGAACAGTGCCAGAGGGAAAGGGCGTGAGGGGCCATACCCAGGACTGAGGCCTGTGTCTCTGTGACCCACTCGGGAAGCTCCAGTGTCATTCATGTTGATAAAAATCAACATCACACACACACACACACACACACACACTGTGTGAGACACCAGCAATGGATATAGGACAAAGAGAAAATTACACCCTCTAAAATTAACCCTGAAGTGAGGAAGACAGCAATGGAAATAGATAATTGTAATATAACCTGGCAAGTGCTATATATGGGTGTATACAGGATATTTAGCAAGAGGAGTTACTGAGTGAGAAGCAGTCCTGAAACCAAGTAGGTTTTGCTCCCATTGAACCCAGAAAAAAAAAGATGATTCAATCTGTCTGGTTTCATTCTAAATTTACAATTTATCAAACAGTTATTATGCATAAAGTATTGTGCTAATCACTTGGTATTCTTATAGAATCCCAGGGTAATAAAAATAACAGTAAAATGACAACATCGTGTCATTAAGAAGTTACAAATTAAAGCCATAAGGAAACATTACAACATACACTATTAGAATGCACCAAGTGCAAAGTGCTGAATCCCAAATGCTGGTGAGGCTGTGAGGCAACAGAGCCTCTTATTCACTCCTAGTGGGAGTGCAGGATGGTACAGACATTTTGGAGGTCATTGTCAGTTTCTTAAAAAAACTAAACACACTTTTACTGTGTATCTCAGCAGTTACACTCTTGGGCATTTACCCAAATGAGCTGAAAATTTATGACCACATAAAACCTGTGTAGGTATTTACAGTAGTTTTATAAATTGCCCAAACTTGGAGGCAACCAAAGTACCTATCAGTAAATAAATGGTGGTACATCTAACCAATGGAATATTACTCAGCCTTAAAAAAGAGCTATCCAGCCATGAAAAGCATAGAGGAACTTAAAACACACAATACTAATGAAAGAAGCCAATATGAATAGAATACCTACTATAGTATTTCAACTCTATGGCATTCTTGAAAAGGCAAAACAAAATTGTGGACACAGTAAAAAGAACAGTGCTTTCTAAAGACAGGGAAGGAGGGTTGAACTGGTAGAACACAGATTAATTTTGGGACAGTAAAACTACTTTGCATGAGACCACAAGGGTGGACACATATTCATTATATGTTTGTCATAACCCATAGAATATACAACACTAAGAGAGATCTTGTTCTGGCTTAGATCTCAAAGGTACTCCCCAAGCCTCCTGGGTTGAGATGGGACTTTTGGGTAGATGATTGGATTACATGAAGCTGGAGCTGGTTTGTTGTAGGAGATGGAGTCTGGTCACAGAAGTCAGGTCCCTGGCTCCTCCTGCTCTCTCTGCTTCCTAGCTGCTGTGATGTTAGCAGCACCCCGTGGTATCTGGCCCTTCCACCATGCCATTCCTGTGTTTGAATCTTTCCATGATGGACTGAAACATCACTGCAAGCCTCAGTACACCTCTCTTCCTTTGAGTTGTAAACGTCTGATATTGTGTCTAAGTTATAGGAAAAGTGAGTAACATGAACTCTAGCTTCAATTATTGACCCTAGGTGAAAATACTGTGGCAGTGTAGGCCACCAGTGGGAGGAGGCTGTACCTGTGTAGGAACAGAACACACATAGGACCGCCTTTACTTGCTGCTTAATTTTATTGTGGATTTTAATTTGCTCTAAAAAAATAAAGTCTATTAAAATTAGGAAAATGAGAATGTAAAGATTGTTAATGTTTGCTGAGGCTCACTGTGCACTAGGTTAAGGGTTTTGGGTTAATTTTATAAGGGATGGTTGAAAAATACCATGAATTCTTAAATTTTTAAAAATATATTACAGTACAACACACATAGCCATTAGTTCCCTGAAATTATCCCGCTGTTCTTACCACCCTCTGAAGCACTTCTGGAAGTTTTCTTTGTGATTATCTTCATGAAATGTGATAACAAGTACAGTGAGTCCACTGTCAAGTGTAATCCAAATAGAAATGAGCACACAAAAGCATTACACCATGTTTGCATCCCCCTTCTTCACTGGGCCAGCTCTGCCCGCTTCTGGTTCTTTCATAAAATCAAAATGATATTAGATGCTTGAATAGATTCAGCGCATCAAGGCAGCTGCAACCATGAAATTAAAGATACTAAAATAAAAGGACTTTTAGAACTCCAGAAAGTGACAGCGACAATACAATAAGTGTATTTAAAGTAGTGGCATGTTAATATTTTTGAAAGAGATTAATGACAATGTGTCTTTTATTGTAATACATTTCTAAAATTTAAACACACACTGTAGTTATCCATCATATCTTCTAACTCTCATGATCGCAGGGACTGTGAGTTGCACCAGTGGATCAATCATGACTTTCCAGGATTAAGGAAGGACTTTGCCCAAGTTCTTCCAAGAGAAGTTAGACCCGTCTCTGACAAAACTAAACCAAAGAAGGGGATACAAATGAAGGACCACCTTGTATCTTTATATTCAAAATAGTTAAGATAGATATACAGCTACATGCTTTTAATCCAATGCTTAAAAAGATTTGTTCTAATAGTGTTTGTGGACAAGATATCATGTCTGCATCTTGTACAATGAATAACCACTAAGACAACAATATGCTATGTATTTATTATTGAAACTGTCCTACAAAACAAAAACAAACACACAACAACAACAAAAAAAATAACAAAGAGAAGTTAGATACAGTCTTCCTTTTCAGATTGCAGTGCCTCCAGAGCCCAGGCCATTTAATCACAGGACAGATTCTTTCCCTGAAGTCTAGGCTATAATCTCCTTTTTGATACAGCCTGAGGCCAGTCCATATAACATTGAAAGACTTGGTTTTTTCATTCATTGACTCACTGTTCTCATGAACAGGTATTTGGCTCCTCATCTATAGCAAGCCTTTACAGTAAGTGCACAATGTATTCATTTAGTCTGTCTTGTGAGATAGACACTCTGAACCACTTGATCCACATGGAGAGGATCCGATGTGAACACTGGAATTCTGACCAATTAGTACAATGACCTGCCCCTTAAAGACAATTGGAAAGTGTGGTGAAGTCCCTTTCATGGAATGGCATGATGCCAGAGAATACCAGGAAATCAAAATTAAGAACTCTGAAGTATGAAGCAGTGCCTGGCATACTTTCAAACCGATGAACCATCACTTCTAAATGAAGCACATATTCGCCCCGAGGCTTCATGCAGAGCTGCATCAAGCTGAATTCCAGGGTTGGGAGTGAGAAGCCTGGCCCAGGTTCCCCTCCAACCATGGTGGCTAGGCTTTTGGTCTGAATCCCAGTTGTCTCTTCACTTCGGCTAGTGAGGTGCAGCTGACTGACTGACATACTTATCGCTGCAACTGGACGGTCACAGTAGTTCTGGTTGTACGTACAAATAACTAAATACACGGATATAAACAGCCTTTCAACCCCACATTAAACTCAGTTTTGATGCCATATGTATTTGCATGACATGACTCAGTGCATATATCTTCCTTTTTCTGTACCATTCAAACTTGTTATCTTTTCTCTTTTCCGTGTCCTGTGGAGTCTGCCTCCGAGGGTCAATGTACCCACATGGCCCGAGTTCACATTGGCGCCTTTATTGCATAACTGTGTGACCTAGGAAAAATTACTTATCTCTTCTGGGTCTCCATGTTTTCATCTTTAATGAGAATAAAGACTCTCTTAGGGTCATTATTACATAATTTAATAAAGTTTTTAGGTTATTAACATTATTTTATATTGGAAAGAGACAGAGGAAATGTCTATGTTTTCATTCCTTAGGAGAGCAAAGTCTAGGCGTGGATAGCTACGTAGGAGTCACAATGGAGCCTGCTCTGCTGGTTGTGTATCGAGGCCGAGAGTGGGGCTGAAGGAGCTGACTGTGTCCGGCGGTGCCATGCTTCCTTGTGGCTCTAAAAAGTTTCAGATCTCAGGAACCTTGGCCTGTCACCTTTCTTTCCCCGCATATTAGTGCACATACAGATTAAGTGCTGAATAGATACCTGAAATTCCACTTCCATTTCCATGAGGCATGGGTGTGCCCATCTTTATTGATTCCCATAAGGCTTTGTGCTTGGTAGGATGAGAGTACATGCTGGTCAGGTAAATGAATGAGAGAATGAATGAATGAATGAATGAATGAATGAATGAATGAATGAATGTTTCTCACTCATCATTTTACATAAGGATATTTTTCCTACAGTCTGGTGAATTTGGAGGCCACACTTGGGTCCATGTTCAGAAATGATAATAATCAATATTTCATTCGCTCTCTCTGGGGATTAACTATGACTCTTCTCTTAGTGACACAACGAAACAATTTTATTTGCCAGGTGCATTTCTTGAGATGCCTCTGGTTGCCCCAGCATTGTACTGGCATTTGGGCTCAAAGATGAACAGATATGGACCACCATATGGCCGGGTCACCGAGTAGAGAGGGAGATGGATACTTAAAGGATGAACTCTATGTTACACAGGATAAAGGGCTGCGGATCTTCAATTCCAAGACCCATCAAATGTGTGACGTCATTGATTTAACTGCATCTTCTTGTGAAAAAGATATTATGATACAGTTACATCCATTTTCTGAGGCCAGGCTGGATAAAATATAGAAAAGAGTTTCTCTTAGCACTGAGAAAATGTACTGTGTCTTGTAACTGATACACAAAGGACTGGAGAATGAAAAACACTTGCAATTAGAGAACAGATTGTTAGCTAATCTGGCACTTTATTACTTTTTTGAGGAATATATTTTATATTATGGCACAACATGGCAATGAAAAACGAATAGAGTAACATATATCAAAATGGGCACTAGGCATTTTAGAAAGCAACAGGTAGAGAAGGAGGCAGTGACAGGGGGTCTTGGAAACACAGATTGGCAATAAACCAAGGAAGGGAAAATGACATTGGTAGAGGATATTTGTTCAGGCCCTGGAGAGACCCTGGGCATTTGGGAAAGAAACAGGAACTTGGGGGCTCCACTCTTATCTTTGCTACCTCCTGGTAAAACTGGATTAGACATTTGATGTTCTCCGAGGTTCTGTCTTTCTGAGCAGAATGGAACTAGAAATAACTACTTCTGGTTGTAGATAAAAGGAAAAAACTCTGACTGTGCCCAAGCCTGAGCCTGGCACCAGGGCGCTGGGAAGAGACTCCTGTTACACTCCTTTTGGTTTGTCTGCCTCCAGTACCTCCCTCCACCTCTCCTAGGCAAGAAGGTGGGGAATCCCAGAACAGGAAGCGGGGCCTCAGGGCTGGAGGGAAGTCTCCAGGCTGGAAGGAGTGGGGGCCACAATTGGGCTGGTCCTGGCGCAGAGTGTCCTGGAGGCCGTGATGGGGAGGGGAGGGGCTCACCTTCAGGGCGCGGTTTTTAATTCCAGCCCCCAGCGCACAGTGGAAGTATCTCCAGTCCAGGAAATGAAAGGGTGCCGTTGCAACCAGTGTCCCTGTGCGGTGTGCCTCATTTTGAGCTTTTGGGTCCCCTCCCATTTCTCCAGGGCTCTCAGGCCCCTTTCCACCCTACCTTGCATTGCCAGAAAGCATCAGATAGCGCGGTCACGTGAGCCAGGCAAGCCGCCAGCCGGCCAGCGCTTACACAACTCGTGGCGCCGACGGGAGTGTCTGACAGCCTCGCTCTTCAGTCAGGGCCCGGGGGGCAGAGAATAATTATCGCTCTCTCCTTCTCCCTTCTTCTTCTTCTCTCTCTCTCTTTTTTTTTTTTTTTTTCTTTTCCTTGTAAAGATACAGCATGAATTGATATTTTCCTGATTCCCTCTGTCTTTTTCATCCCTTAAAGAAACAAAAGAAGCAGAAAGTATTCGTTCATTTAGATGACAGAGAACTCCTTTGTGGACATGGGGGAAAAGACCACGCGGGATTCCTCTTCAAGAAAGGGTTTGCCAGTGAATTTGGGGGTGCAGGTGTGGGGCTGGCGCATGTGTGCTGGGTGTTGCAGTTTTTAATAATCTACTGCCTGTGCAGGACATACACATTTATTGCCCAGTTTACACACTGAGGCTGTTCGCCAGTCTCATCGTTGTTCTGCCTATTCACCCGGGGTGCTACCTACCTTTCCAGATTTTCTAAAAGCATGATTTCATGAGCTTTGCAGACATTAATGGGGGGGGGGGGAGAAGAGAAAAGGGGTGGAGAGCAGGTGTGTTCCCTCCCCTACTTGTGGAGAGGCAGGGGCTCTGGACAGGGGAGAAATTATTTGAGAAGCACGGACCATTCAGGTTTATCTGAAAGGGTGGGAAAGACCCATGGAGACTGTAGAAATGGGAGCGTGGCCCCCGTTCCCACCCCTTCCCCCCTTTGGACGATGGTGACACGTATTCCTGAAGGCAAAGTAACAGGGCGCTTTACTCAGAGATCACTCACTCCTGTTGAGCACATCACTTGGGAAACTGGGACACCTGAGAGAGTGAGAGTGAGTCATGCTGAGAATTACACTCAGTAGAATCCAGGGCTGAGCCAGCCGCCTCGGAGACATCACTCACCAGCAGCCCAGGGAGGCTCTTGCGGGGAGCGGGCTGCCTGTCCCAAAGCTCCTGCAGAAAAACCCTCCTCTTCTCCTTTGGGCGCGTGGCCATTGCTGCCTCCTCACGTCCTGCTTGTTCTTCACTTTTCCCAGCAGCAGGTCAGAAAGGCAATGAGAAGCGCGGACAGCCCGCAGAGAGAGACAAACGCCTGGCTGAGGCTACACTTCTCCCCAGAAAGACAACTTTCAGGGCTGAGGGAAAGAGCTCCGTTTAGCTCTGTGGCTCCTCCTATTTAAAATGACGACGCTGTATTATTGAGATTGTGTGGAGCTATTCTGAGCTCCAAGTAAATGTTGATCACGTATGTCAAGCTTGAGACTAGGAGCAAAAGACAATTGAAGCCCAGAGCCGGTCTTCCAGGAGCTTATAGCCTGGAGCGAGAGGCATCTGAGAAAAAGATAGAGCAGTCAGACGCGCATAGTGAGAGGTGAGTGGCCGGCACAGTTACATAGGCTGAGGCATGTTTATTCCCACAGTCCCCGAGAAGCAGCAAAGTACTCCGGAAAACCTGCAGTCAGGCCATCAGAAGGTTCTGTTTGGCAAACCTGCTACGTGAGTGGCCGGAGGGCAGCTTATTATGCTGCTAAAGGTTTGCAAGTTATGAATCAAGTGAGGAGACCGGCCAATAAAATATTTTGGTTCAAAATACACAAAATATGAAAGATATCAGAAAGTAAAAAACAGAAAACCTAGATCAAAAATTATTTTCCAGGGCCCCAAGGAGATGGCTCAGTGGAATAAACACTTGCCTGGCAAGTGCAAGGACCCGAGTTCAGTTCCCGGCTCTGCCAAAAAAAAAAAAAAAAAAAAAAATTGTTTTCCTACATATCCGTTTAGAATGAATTTTCTACTAAAGTATTTAACATTATCTGTTATTAAAAGATAGAAAGTAATGGCTAGCCAGGTAGCTCATCTGACTAAAGTGCCTGCTTAGGCAGAGCACAGCGGCCTGGGTTCGATCCCTGGCATGCAGTGCCGGCCGGTCCCCTGGGGTGCCCTGAGATGGCACCTGAGACTGGGCGTGGTGGTATGTGCCTATAATCCCAGGGCTTGGGAGACTGAAAACAGGAGAATTGCTACGAGTTTGATCGAACCTGTAGAGCCTGTAGACTCTGTCCAAATACATAATAAAATACGATACATAAAAGGTAGAAAGTAAATTACAATTAGTGAATATAAAAAACAAATGGGAAATATTTTTAAAGATAGTTAAAAATATAATTTATTTAAACTTAATCATATATACGTATTTTGAATTGTGACTATATATAAAATAAGCATTACATTTCTAAGCATTTTAATGTGCAGCTCACTGGCATTATATACCTTCATGTACTCTTCATCTTGTAAAACTGAAACTGTACACACTAAACAGTAGTTCCGCACTCCTTCCCTAGCTCCTGGCAATCACTGTTCTACATTATTTCTATGAAATCTGGCAATTCTAGCTACTTTATTTAAGTGGATTTATAAATATTTGTTTTTATAACCAGCTTATTTCATTTTACACAATGCCCCAACTTGACACGTGCTGCAACATATGCCAGAATTTCTTTCTATGAAAAGCAGAACTTGACGGCTGGTGTAGCTCAGTGGCAAAGCTCATGCTTAGCATGAGTGAGGCCCTGGTTTTATCCCCAATACCAACACACACACACACACACACACACACACACACACACACACAACCAACAGAATGAAAAGCTTCTTAAGCATTTAAAATATTTTCACATTGATTTGTTTTCCATTTAAACAAAAATACTTCAGAGTCCACCTAGTTCATATGCTTTGTGCATCTATGTTCATGCTGTGCTCATACTGATTTTCCACAAGTGCGAAAATCAGTAACTTAACATGGCAGTGTGTTCCTCACCCACCACACGCATAGGTCTAAGAGTTCATCTTGAACCCTGATTTGGAAAGCAAAGAGAGGTAAGAAATGGGAGGACACATTTTTGTGAAGGAATATATTCACATTCTCTGGAAAGAAACCCTGAGCCAGTGCCTTTGCCTTGTCTGTTAGCCAAGCGCTCCCACGGCTCACATCCTTCTGCTTCCTGAAGTAGCACAGCTCCAGTGCTGGTAAAACCACAAGGCACAAATCCTTCAGCAGTTGAATGCTTCCAACTGTTGCTTCAAGAACAGAAGGCAGAAGGTGCAAGGAAGCCTGCTCCTGGGGCCTGTGCAGTGCTAACAACGCTGTGGATACTTAAGAGAGTGGACTATCCTGGTACCTGCTCGCCATGAAGCAAATATCCATGCTATAGTTCATGAATATGTTTTTTGTATTGTTTGACATATGGGCTCTTGTATAGAGAACTTCAGGTTCTGGAAAACGGATTGTCTCTGCTGGGGTCAGAGGGCATTACTAAGTAAAAGCAGTGATGTGAGGGTCTGATGAGTGATTGCCCTCTTCTGTGGGTCCTTCTTGGCTTCAGAAAATGAGTTTATAATCAAAGGAAAAATGATGGGCTTCTTTCTAGGTGCAGCTTCAAGCCAGCCCCCTGGCGTATGCCTTACCAGATCACTGAAGCTCTTTCCTATGCTGTGTGGGGATAACGGAGCATCTGGAGAAGAGGTAGAAGTCAGTCAAAAGCCAGGAAGGCCTTCTTGCTCTCTGGAAACTTGGTATAGTTTGTTCTGATTTGCCTCTTTGAAGGCCATCAGAATTCCTGTTTTATCTCTCAGTGGTTTCTTCCCTGTCCATCTCCTCCTTTAGCATGTAGACACAGCTTTCCTTGGATTGCACCTCCTTGAATTCTCTGTTCTACACTCAGTCCTTCAGTCCTTAGATGGTCAAAACTTTTGAACACAGAGAGAGAGAGGGAGAGAGAGAGAGAGAGGGAGAGAGGGAGAGAGAGATCTGCATCTTTCAACCAAAATTCTTGGGACCAAAGGTAGTTCAGATTTTAGAGGTTTTCAGAATTTGAAATATTTGCGTACATTTCCTGATTAAATGTTTATCCTATGAAAACAGGAATCCAAAATATTCTAAAATCTAACCCTTGAGAGTGAGTGTTGAAAAATTCAGATTTCAAAGTGTTTTTGTCTTGAGGGTTTTCATATCAAAGATGCTCAGCTGGTATCACAAAAGTGCATTCTCCTTCAGCGGCATAGAGCTACTACTTGCTGCTGCTTTTCCCAGGAGGGATTTTGTAACCAAGCAATCCACTGAGACTCTGATGGCTCAATACTTACAGCTTGCACATTTCTCCCTATGTCTTTCTTCTTCTTTCTCTCCCTCCTCTCACCATCTCGGTACAACAAATTCTCTTCTTGTCTCCTACAGAGCAACTCTCTGCCCTTCCTGCACTAACACACACGTGCACCCAGAACTGCAAGCCAGCTATTGCTCTGGCTTTGAGCATCCCCACCTCTTTCTACAAATACACACAAGGTTACTTTATACAAACAACCCTTCTCTTACAAAAGTTCTAGTATTGATATTGGAAGCACTATTTTCTGTCTATTCCATCACAGAAAGACGGGTGGGAGATTATTCCTGCCTGTGCACTGCATTAAGAGAAGACAGGGAAAGATCTCAGTGGTCTAAAGTGCCTGCTTAGGCAAGCACAGAACTGTGGTTTGATCCCCAGCACCACATTTCATGCCATCCCTGAGCCAGCCAGCAAGAGAGAGAGAGAGAGAGAGAGAAACAGTTATCCAACGACAATGGCAATGAATTGCAATCACGGCTGCTATCTCACTGCTGTCATGACATTTGAACTGGAATGGACCAGACCAGATGGGTCAACCCCTGAAGAAGTTTCACTTCCCTAAGCGCATGGACTGTAGATTCAGAAGCTCAAGAAAATGTTGACCTTTTATCATTTATTTGGGATTACTTGAGAGCTGGCAGTGAACATCACAGAGAATACAAATAACAAATTACTATGAACTTTTCCTCAGGAGTTTCTTTTTCTTATACTCTTGGAACCAGGTGTTAATTTGACAACTGTCAGAGCTGGAAGGGATCTAAGGCATTATCTACTGCAACGATCAGTTGTCAAACTTTTTTCCTCCCAAAAGACTTATACTCAGATGCTTTATGTGTCTCACAGATAAAAATTCTCCATCTGAAGCTGGTCCTTGCACAGGGCTCTGTGACTTCCTATTTGACCTTCACCTTTTTCTGCTCTAGCTGTCATGAATTCAGGCCATCTCTACAGAGCCTAAGCTGATATACAAAAGATACTGCTGGACCATCTTGTGCTAAGCTCTGCAGCCAGTCTTGGAATCACAGCAACAGAGCAAGGAAGATGTGGGTGCAGACCCCAGGAAGCAGTTGTCCTAGCGGTCAGGATCTTTTCATACCTTTCCTACCAGGTCTGAGGTTTAAACTTTAGATTTTGACAATGCTCACAGGACTCAGAATGGCAGAGTGGCTTCCATTGGCCAACATAACAAATTACCATATTTTAGTGGCTATAAAACTGCACAGTTTTGCTTTAGAGGTCAGAAGTCCAAAATCAAAGTGTCACCAAGGGAATAGTCCCAGAGGTTCTAACTGATGGTCTGTACCCTTGCCTCCTGCAGTTTCTGGTGGCTTCCAACCCTTCTTGGCTTAACACTACATCACTCTTACCTCTGCTTCCTTGGTACTTCATCTTCCCCTCTCTAGTCTGGGTCAGTTTTCCCTCTGTATCTTAAAAGGAAGCTTTTCATTGGATTTAGGGATCTCTTTATTTCAGATTTCTTAATTATAGCTGCACACATCCTTTCTCTAAATAAAGTCATGCTCACAGATTACTATATATACACGTCTTTTTTGTGAAGTGGGTCACCACTTTGTACAGTTTTAATACGGTCTGTTGACACAGCATTCATGCTGTGGCTTCACCTTGATGTAACAATATTGGGAGATGGGGTCTAGGGAGGGATGCTTGGAGGCCTGATAGCCCTTGTGAGTTCTTGCTCTCTCAAAATCAAGAAAGGATGTCTTCATAAAATAAGGTTACCCATGTGTTTTATCCCTCTCACATTACTTACTTGTCTTTCCACTTTGATGAACTGGGAGTGTACAGGAAGCTAAACATACGCCCATACTATGCCCTTGGATTTACCAACATCCAGCTAAAACCAACTTATTTTCTTTATTTAGTCCCTGATATTCTGTTTCAGCAACAGAAATCAGACTAAAACACTACTCAACTCTCTATACTTGTATCACTAAGGTTTAGCACCTAGGCCTGGACAAATAGATTAGCAGGTTAAAGTGCCTGCTCAGGCAGAAGCAGTAGCCAGGGATTTGAACCCCAGCTTACCATGCTGGCCCCACCACTGGGGCAAGCCGAAACGGTGGATGAGACTGGGCATGGTGACACACACCTGTCATCACAATGCTTGGGAGGCTGAAAAACAGGAAGAATCACTACAGGTCTAATCTGTGTAGTGAGACCCTGTAAACTCTGTACTAAATACATTAAAAAAAAAAAAAAGATTTAGCAACCAGATACCAAACTTGAGCTGTTAATTCCCATGAGCAAGACTCCTTCTGCTAATCATCGTAAATTCCAATGTTGCTTGGAATCACCAAATTGGGACTTATTCAGATCCCTTTAGAAATCTCTGCTTTAGTTTACCCTTAGTGAGACATTGCAAGTGTCTAAATCATGCAATGTATCTCATGATCTATCTCGTGACAGAAACCCTACAATTCTGGCATGTCATCTAAAAAGTTCATTCTCACTTCCAGAAGTTCCTAAACTTTCTTCTTTCTTTCTTTCTTTCTTTCTTTCTTT
>PVKA01043498.1:0-16728 GCA_004027165.1 Ctenomys sociabilis | reverse complement strand
GTCAAGTTTTAGTTTTTGGCATGTAGAAAGCCATGTTTTCCAGCACCATTTGTTAAAGAGGCTATCTTTCTTCCAGTGAGCTTGTGTAGCCCCTTTGTCGAAGATAAGATGGTTGAGTGTTTTCGTAGATGCCTCTGCATCTTCTAATCTATTCCACTGATCCTCAGGTCTATTTTGTTGCCAATACCATGTTGATTTTATCACAGTGGCTTTGTAGTATAATTTCAAATCAGCAATTGTGATGCCTCCTGCCTTCTAGGTCGGTTGTGGTTCCAAATAAATTTTAGGATTGATTTCTCTATAACTGGGAGGTATGTTGGTGGCAGTTTGATAGGGATTGCATTAAATCTGTACAGCAATTTTGGGAGTATGGCCATCTTCACAATGTTGGTTCTTCCTACCCAGGAGCATGGAATATCTTTCCATTTTCTGAAATCCTCTATAATCTCTTAGGGTGTTGTAATTTTCCGTGAAAAGATCTTTGACTTCCTTGGTTAAGTGAATCTCAAGGTATTTCATTTTCCGCAGTGCTATTGTAAAAGGTATTGTTTCTATTGTTTCCCTTTCAGTGTGCTTATTACCTGTGTAGAGGAATGCTATTGACTTTTGAGTATTGATTTTGTATCCTGCTTTGCTACTGAATTTCCATCAGTTCTAGTAGTTTTTTGGTGGAATTTTTGGGGTCTTCCAAGTAAAGTATCATGTCATCTGCAAATAGTGATAATTTAACTTCTTCTTTACCTATTCTTATTCCCTTTATTTCTCCCTCTTTTCTAATGGCTGTTGCTAAGGTTTCCAAGACTATATTGAATGGGGGAGGATAGAGGATATCCTTGTCTTGTACCTGATTTAAGAGTAAAATTTTTCAGTTTTTCCCCATTTAGGATTATATGAGCTTTTGCGTTGTCCTAGATGGCTTTTATCAAGTTAAGATAGAGTCCATCTATTCCAGTTTTCTGTAGGACCTTGAACATGAATGAGTGTTGGACTTTGTCAAAGGCTTCCTCTGCATCAATTGAGATGATCATGTGGTTTTTATATTTCAGTCTATTAATATAGTGCATTACATTTATAGATTTTCAAATATTGAACCATCCTTGCATCCCTGGGATGAATCCTACCTGCTTATGGTGTATGGTCTTCTTGATGATTTGCTGTATTCTATTTGCCAGGATTTTGTTGAGTATTTTTGCATCTATGTTCATGAGGGAGATAGGCCTGTAGTTCTCCTTTTTGGTTGTGTCTTTCCCTAGTTTTGGAATCAGTATTATACTTGCCTCCAGAAATGATTTTGGGAGGACTGCTTCCTTTTCAAGTTCATTGAAGAGTCTGTGGAGTGTAGGGATTATATCTTCTATACATTTCTTGTAGAATTCAGCTGTGAATCCATCAGGCCCTGGACTTTTCTTTGTTGGTAGCGTTTTTTTTTTTTTTTTTTTGTCCACAGGGTCTCACTATGTAGCCCACATTCATAGTGATCCTCCTGCTTTCTGCCTCCCTAGTGCTGGGATTACAGGCACGCGCCACCACGCCCGGACTCCAATCGCCGGCTCAGCGCACCCGAAGGCGGGGCCGGCGGGGCAAGCAGAAGCAGGGATCGAACCCTGGTCCTTACACTTACCTAAGCAAGCGCTTAGTCCGCTGAGCTATACCGCCAGCCCTTGGTAGCGTTTTTATTACGTTTCATATTTCGTTGCCTGTTATCGGCTTATTGAGAGTTGTTATATCCTCCTAATTTACTTTTGGTAATTTGTACCTTTCGAGGAATCTGTCCATTTCTTCCGTGTCTTCTATTCTGTGAGTGTAAAGATTCTCGAAGTAACTATTGATAATCGTCTGAATTTCCGCTGGGTCTGTGGTGATTTCACCCTTTTCATTCCTTGTCGCTTGTACTTGAATTTTCTTTTGCCTCTTTTGATGAGGTTGGCAAGAGGCTTATCAACTTTATTTAGTTTTTCAAAGAACCAACTTTTTGATTTGTGGATTCTTTGAAGTGTTTTCTTCATCTCAATTGAATTAATTTCTAGTCTAATCTTTATAATTTCTTCCCGTCTTTGCACTCTGGGTTTTGTATGCTCTTCTTTTTCTAGTTGTAGGAGGTGCAACATTAGGGTGATAATTTGTCCCCTTTCTGTTTTCCTAATGTGTGAGTTCATAGCTATGATTTTCCTTCTGAGAACGGCTTTAATTGCATCCCACAAATTCTGGTAAGTTGTGTATGAATTTTCATTGAATTGTAGATATTGCTGAATTTTTGTTTATTTTCTTCTTTGACCCATTGATTGCTGAATAGGGTGTTGTTTAATTTCCATGAATTTAGTGGGTTTTTCTAGTTTCTTTTGTCATTTATTTCCAGTTTCATTGCATTGTGTTCAGATAGTATGCATGGGATAATTTCTATTTTCTTGCATATACTTAGGCATGACCTCTGGACTAGTATGTGGTCTATTTTGGAAAATGACCCATGTGCAGCTGTGGTTGGGTAGAATACTCTGTATATGTCCACCAGATCCATTTGTTCCAAGCTCTGGTCAGTTCTGCTACTTCCTTGCTATGTTTTTTGTCTGGTTGACCTATCTTTTTGAGATAAGGATGTGTTAAGGTCTCCTCTTAAGATTGTGTTCTTAGACAATAAGTTTTTCATGTCCCATAAGATTTGTCTTATGTAGTTGGGTGCTCCTGCGTTTGGTGCATAAATATTTATGAGTGTTACCTCTTGCTCTTGAAATTTTCCCCTGACCAGTATATAGTGGCCTTCTTTGTGTCGTTTGATCATTCTTGGTTTGAAGTTGAGACTGTCTGAGAACATAATTGCTACTTCTGCTTTTTTTCTGAGGTGCTAGAGCATGTAGTATTGTTTTCCATCCTTTGACTTTGAGCCTATGAATGTCCTTTTGAGTTAAATGTGTTTCTTGTAGACAGAATATTGTTGGATTTTGTTTCCTAATCCACTGTGCCAGTCTATTTCTCTTAATTGGAGAATTGAGTCTATTTACATTGATAGTTATAATTGAAATGTGCTGACTTATGTTTGTCATGATATTTACCTGGTGTTGTTTATTCCCTTGTAACCTGTGTTTAATTTTCTGTCCTGTTTAGTGGGTTCCTTCCACTCTCATTTATGGAGTTCTGGTCATGATGGTCTCTCTCTAGAACATCTTTCAGCAGCCTGTGAAGGGCTGGCTTTGTCATCATGAAATTCTTTAGTTGTTCTTTGTCATGGAAGTATTTCACTTCTCCATCAAACTTGAAAGAGAGTTTTGTAGGGTATAATATTCTGGGCTGGAATTTGTTTTCATGTAGGACTTGAAGAACTCTGCTCCATGCTCTCCTTGCCTTCATCGTTTGTGTAGAGAAGTCAGCTGTAATTCTGATTTGTTTTCCTTTGAATGTGAGCTCCTTCTTCTGTCTAGCAGCTTTCAGTATATTATTTTTGTGTTGGATTTCTGGGATCTTAACTATTATATGTCTTGTTGTGTTTCTACTTGGGTTGAAGTTATTTGGTGTTCTGTATACTTCGGTGACCTGAATGTTGGATTGTTTCCTCATATTTGGGAAGTTTTCTGTGATTATTTCTCCCCAAATTCTTTTTATGTTATTTGTATTGACTCCTTCATTCTCACTGATACCAATTATTATCACATTGTTCATCCTGGCATCGTCTTCCAGGTGATGGATTATTTTTTTCCTGCATTCTCGTTGTTTTTAAGAGATCCTTTATCACCTTTTCACTAGCTGCTCCAGCATCTTCAAGATCTGAAACTCTGTCTTCGCTTTCACTCAAAGGGTTTTTTAGACTTGTGATTGCTATTTTTAGTTCTTCTATATCTCGTTGACTGTGTTTCATGTGTTCTATTTGTTTTCTGTATTGCTCATTCAAGGAATCCATCATATTTCTGATCTTCTCAATTTTTTTTATCCATGTCCTCTTTAGAGGTAGTTATTAATTCTTTTTCTGCATTGTTTCTTCCAACTTGGGTTTCCTCTGTATATTTATGGACTTGGTTCTGTATTTCAGACGCTATGACTTCAAAGAATTGTTTTTTTTTCAAAGAAATCTTTTTTGATTTCAGAACTTATTTCTGCTTTGAGTTCTTCATGATCTTTCTGCTGTTGTTTCTTTGCTTCAGATGCTGTTAATTTTTATATTTCAGCTGGAATAGTGCTCTCTGCACTTGTTCTTGGTGAGCATAGTTTTTCTACCCAATGTTTCTGGAATTCGCTCTTTATTTCAGATACTATGTATTCAGATATTTCTTTTTTAATTTGGGGAAATACTTCTCATTTTATTTCCTCTATATCTTTCTGCTGTTTTTCCTCTGCTGCTGTATCTGTTAGTTCATTCATTGCAGCTGAGCTAGTGTCCTCTACCCTTACTGGTGGACTCAAGGTCTGGGATTGCATTTTTCCCCTTCTCTTTGTCATTTTGTATAGCACTGACCTTTGACCTTTGGTGTAGAGTTTTGGTGCAGCTATAACGATTTGGTTGCCAATCTATTAATTTGAGATTATCCAGGTATGCATATCCTGGATCTAGCTGTTGTGTTCAGTTCCTTTTTTTTGCTGCAGCTCCTTTGGTTCCCCTCTGTTGGTTCCCTCTTCAGGCAAGCACAAACCAAACTGGGATGCAGAGCAAGTAATGAAAATTCCCCATCTTAGCTGGCTTTGGAGCGAGGATCCGGAAAATTGCTGGGGTCAGTCCTCTCGTGTCAGGCAGGTTTGCTCTCTAGTTGGGCGGGCCTGGGCTTTGGTGGGTCTTCTGGGCTCACAAAAGGATAGTAGATGATCTTATTCACCGAGTACGCTTTACTGGGTCGGCCAGCATGTGCTGGGTCTGAGTCTACAGGCCGTAACTGAGATGGCTGGGAAAGGTCCCTCTGGTGCCGCGGGCCTGGAACCCTCACTCACAGGCCAAGCTACGCTGGGTTTCGGCCGTGGCATGGGACCAGGGATTGCTGAGTAATGTCCCTCCAGTGTGGCACCCGGCTTAGAGTTTTTACTCCAGGCCAACCTGCACTGGGTCTGGGGCCCTGGGGTGGAACCAGCAATTGCTAGGAAATTTCTCTGGCGCGGTGGGCCTGGAGTTCTCACCCTGCCACGGGGGGGTGGGAGGGCAGGGAATCCCTGGTAAATGTCTCTCCAGCACGGCAAGCCTGAAGTTCTACCCTTACTGAACTTTGATGCCAGGGACTCGGGGAAATTCCCACTCACTCAGCGGGCTCTAGGGCAGGGGATCTGGGGAGGTGCTGGTGAGTGCATCCTGAGGTTTCAGGCAGGTCACTGGCTTGGAGGGCTTGGGGGCAGGGATCCGGGTTGCACGCGTGGGAAGAAGCCAATGGCTCTCCCTCAGACTCACCACACTCTCACTGATCTGGGAAGCCTGGTGAGTCGTGCAAAATTCCACTCGCTGGGAGAGCCAAGTAGGCTGCTGGAGTCTGCCGCACTGTCTCTGGCCGGTCTCTGGGGCTGGGTGGTCATGGGCGGGATCCAGTCTCTTACAACATACAGCCTCATTTTCTGCTTGCTGCAAGCGGTGAGTACGAAACCAGCCACTAAATTGTTAAATAGATTTAGTGAAGAGACGTCCATCTCCATGTCCTTGGAGTGACACGCCTTCCAAGTTAGTTAGGATTTTGTTTATTTTAGAGATTTGGAACTTAGGTCGTGTGCAAAGGTTTCCGTGACCTTCGGTGTCTCTTTAAGTGTGGTTTCTTAAAATTCGGCCTTTTGGTTTGACAGAGTCCGGACTCTCCAGCAATCGCAGTGTTGCCGCTCTTTCTTTTTCTCTTTGTTACCTTTTTAGTGCTGTTTGCCTTTTTCTTCATTTTCACCCTTTCAGTCTATCACGGGCCAGAGTTCCTCCAGTGCACCAACACCACTGTCCCTCATCCTTGACCATTTTTCTCTATTTAAGGAGTGAGCAAAAAAATATGGTGACCCTGTCTATCCTGGAAAACTTCGGACGCTTTGTGAACTCGAATGGCCCACCACCTCCAATGGTGCCTGACCACCTAAAGGGTTTTTTTAATCTCTCCTTGGCTCAGTCCCTCCGACAGGTTATCTCTAGACCTCTGAGCCATCCGGATCAATATACCTACATTCAGGCCTGGATTGATTTACCTGTGACCCCCTAAAATGACTCAAAGTTTGCTGTTCTGGATGCCGTCCCTGGACGACCAGCCAACTCCACATGATCATACTGGCAACTCCAACTGAGAAGAGACGGCTGTGACCCCCAACCGTCACCCTCAGAGCCTACTTGTTCCACCTGCTGTCCAGTACACAGATAAATTCCCCCTGCAGTTGTTAAACTATTGGTCAAAATATGTTGGTAAATCTAAGCTAAAACATAAAATTGTTATAAGGTTATGATGTTACTTTAATGGGACATTTTATGCCTGTTTTGTATTTATATGTGTTACATTTGAACTGGTTGCTAAATGTACTGGTAATCCTTCCTTGACTTTAGACAATAGTGTTAAAAATAATGCTTATACGCTTTCTAATGGTTTTATGTAAAATTCTGTAAAATGGGACTTTTAGCCAGCTTAGAGTCAAAAAAAAAGAAAATGCCTGTATATAAAACACGGGACTCCTTTTGCCATTTAAATGACATTAGGTCGGCAACCGTTCTTAAAGACTTGGAGGACAGGTTTCACTGAGATAGACCGGTTCTGATCCCCCTCTATATGCTAGAGGGAGTGTTAGGCCCGCTCTGTTTCAGTTTCCTTCTTTTGGTTTTACTCCTAATTTTCCATCTCTTTGTACTTTCCTTTTTACAGGCATGTAAAACTCAAAAAACTCGTTGACTGTTCCAACTAAGTGAAGCCCTTAAAATGACCATTTGTTAATGCCAAGGACAAAAAAGTCATTAAAAAAAAAATAAAAAATACCCAAAGGTGCTTGGTAAAAACTGACTTTTGACCACTGAAAGATCTCCACTTACATATTGTACCTTTTCTCCTTTTCTGCTAGTAAACTAAAAATTCTGCCTGAGCTTTTCAGTAAAACTTAATGTATCACTCCTTCAAAAATTGAACTGAGACAGCGTACAATACTTTACATTCTACAGACAAGAAAAAGATAAATACCCCTCTGGTTTCTTGTAATGTTTAGAAGATGCACTAATAAAACATATTTCCTGAGATGCTAATTGGAGGGACAAATTACTCTTATAGATCAGGAGCTATAAAAGATAGCTTTTGCTCCAGACAACTCATTTAATACTTTAGTAAAAACTGTTTAAGTGTCCTATAATTTAAAAACTGGGAAAAAACCAGGGAGAGAAAACAAAAGAGGCAAAAATGACTGCCTTTGTTGCGGCTTCAAAACAGACTCTAAGTCTGATTCTCTGGGCTCCAAGAAGAGCTCGACGACGATGAGGTTCATCTGCTACTGTTGTCAAAAGCCAGGCCACTGTATGAGGGACTGCCTTAAGAGGCCCACAAGCCATGCCCTGACTACTAAAACAGCCACTAGAAGTGAGACTGCACTCTGAGGTGGAGGCCCCAGAGCTCAGACTCAGCTTCCCAGATGATCCAGTAAAACTGGAGGGCCCTGGGTCTGCTTCCTCCCTCTGGCCGGACTGTTACCTTTACCTGTCATCTCCATGGAGGAGCCCTGAGTAATCATGACTAAAGGAAAAACCAGCCTACTGCTGGACATTGGCACAGGTCTCTTCGTCCTTCTCCAACCCTGACCTTCCTTCCAATTATCCACCTCAATTAAAACAGACTTTAAAAAATCTTGCTTTAGTTAAAATTGAGATACTATAATATATATTCAGGTTGCTAGCTAAATCAAAATTATGCTGACTAGTATTTATAAATATAGTAAATTGTTGTTCATGTACAAGGCTTAAGAGGTATTCCATTGGTTTAATCTGACTAAAGGCTATATATTTCATGATAAGAGTATGTTGATCTGGTTGATTTCTGATGTAACTCAAATATTTCATACTCATTGTTAATACAGGTGTGATATCTCTTACCTAAAGCTAGAGAGACTTATAACAAACTGTCAGACTCCATAAATAAATGGGCCTAAGAGCTAGTAAGTTACAATTGCTAGGTCTCAAAGTTTATAAAGTACCCATTAGCTGAAATATTCATGCTTTAAATATATGTACTCCAATATCTCAGAAAATTTGTTCTTTCCTAGAAGATACCAAAAGCCAGGTAATCATGCAGGTAAAATCTATAGCAAATATGCTAGATTAAGATTCTTTTGACTGGGATCCACCAGATTTTGTCTATAGAGACACATTAAGGTCTTAAAACTAAAAGTTGTATCTTGTTCAGTGGATTCCAATGTCTGACACAAGCTGCAAAAGTAAAAAAGGGTTTATAGGAATAAATTGTTCTCAGTTGAAGTGTTTCATAGTAGAAAGGATACAGAATGGATAAAATTATAGATAAAAAATAAAAATGGCAGAACTAGCAGGATACAGGAATAAAGGCCAGTCAGAAAACAGAAAAAGTTATGCTTTCCTGGATCCGGACAGAGAAGGGGCATTTCAAGGAAAAATGTCCAAAGCTGCTAGAAAAGGAAAAAAAAAAGTGTTTATGATGGAGTCAGAGGAAGTTTCAGACTAAGGTGGTTATGTGTCTTCCCTCTCAGCCTGAGGGAACTCATGTTAACTGCCAATATAAGGAAAAAGCTTGTAAAACTTTCAATAGATGCTTATGCAGATTTGTCGGTAGTTACCCAGCCAGTGGCTCACTTGCAAACTGGAGAGTACTAAATGTTTTCCCTAGGTCTGACAATCCATATGCCACAGATTGTAATAATAAAACTGATGAGATATAAAAATAGACAAGTTTGTTTGAGACAATATACAATGGCCATAAAAGATAAATAAAGAGATTAAACCTCACATTTAACAGATCTCTACCAATAAACCTATAAAATGTTCTGACTAGTCTTTTTATAGTTACAATGAACATCTGTACCCCCTTCCCTATTTTTGAGGATCTTGGCAAACTCTGTGTACTTGCGACCCCACACCCCACCCAATGCTGAACTAATGACCCTGCAACTTTACAGGAATCAACCTAAACTAATGACCCTGCCACTTTATAAAAATCTCCCCACCCCTCCCCTGCCTTTGCGGTTTTTAGGCTTAAATAGTTACTCATTTCTACACTCAGGGCTCCTCTCTGTCTCTTGGACTCAGAGGGTGCCGCTGAGTACCAGCTAAAATAAAGCGCTTCAAATTTTTGGACTTGTCCCGTTGTCATTTGATTTTTGAGTTACAACATTTCTGTGACCCATTGGTTGCTTAGGAGTGTACTGCTAATTGTCTGGGGGCAAATCTATATCAGAAGACTGAAAGATCCATGCCACAGGCTGAAGACTCTGCACTGAAAGCTGGGGGAGGAGGCCCAAAGTGAAAGCGAAGACTGGAGCTTCTGTGACGGAGACAGGAGCATCCTTCCTTCCTTATTTTCCTCTTATAGCATCCTGGTGACAGTCCTCCCTAGGGCGGGTTTTCATGCCCAGGACTTTGCTAAGCCAATTTAATTGGATGTTACTTACTCAAGTTGACATGATCGATTGACTATCACAGTAAATTAATTAGGGTTGGAACTTATTGGCTCTTAGGGCTTGAAATACTTCACTCCAAGCTCTTATGGCCTGTATGGTTTGTGTTAAGGAGTCTGCTGTGGTTCTAATTGGTCTGTCTTTATGTGTGATCTTCTGTTTTCCTCTGGCTGCTTTTAGAAATCTTTTTTTCTTTTTTTAATATCTGGTAATTTATAAGGATGTGCTTTGATGAAGTTTTCTACCATAATTGTTTGGTGTTCTAGAAGTGTTGCTTATTTATTTTATATTTGGGAAATTTTCTTCTATGATTTCTGTAAGCAAGTTAGTGGATCCATTGTGCTATCTTCCAATTTTTCTCTAATTACAATTATCCTTAGATTGGTCTTATCATCTTTGGTAGCTGCTAGATTATATTCTCTTGTTTTCTTATTATTTATTTTTGGTTTCTTTGAGCTCTTTTTTGTAATTTACTATTTTGTCCTTGATATCACTCAGTCTTTGCATTGGTTATTTCTGCAATATATGAATTCTAGTTTTTCATTTCAGGTGTTGCTGTACAGTATCTTTGCAAGGATTCCATAATCCTTGTGGAGTCTCTTGTTCAGGGTTTGAAATGTTTTGTTTAGCTCACTCTTTTTTTTACCTATTTCCCCAAAATTCTCTAAGGGAATATTGGATGATATTACTATGGATTTTTGGTTCATGTCTTCTTTGAACTCACCTATTTTCTTCATCGCTTGTATGATTTTTTCACAGATCTCTGTTGCCTGCTGTTCATTTTTTTCTCCTTTTGTGACACCTTGCTTTTCCTTGGGAGAGGGGTGTGTGTGTGTGTGTGTAATTTGGAGATCTTTTATTTCCTTGCTTCCTCATTCTCCTATGTGTGTCTGTGTCTGTCTGTCTGTCTGTCTGTCTATTTACCTGTTATTTGATACTCTTTTTTCCTTCTTTTGGGAGGAGTGCTACTGCAGGTTGGGGACTAGAGAGATGAGAAGAGTTTGTGGCTCATTTGGAGATTTTTTAGTAGGATGATGATTCTCTGTGAATAATTTTCACCTTTGTATATCCAGTGCTGTATTTATTTCATCAGTCTTCAGCCTCTAGTATTTACTTTTTATTTACTTTAAGTGATTTCAGCTGTATCCCTGTGTTTTGCTGAAAGAATTACTTCTGGTTCTAACAGCATCTACAGATTCAATCCCATAACACTTCTATATAATAGTCTTTGCAGTTGTGTCTACTCTTCCTCTTTGTTTATTCCGTGCACACTATGACTATTTTTAGCAACAAATAGAAACAATCCCTGAAAGTCTATACTTTCAAATATCAATTTTAGCAAGAAATGGTGGCACATGTTATAATTCCAACACTCAAGAGACTGAGGCAGGACAATTGCTGTGAGTTCAAGGCCAGCCTAACTGTCTAATTTTAGGGACTGCGCAGTAGAGCACATGGCTGGTGTGCATGAGGACTTTGGTTCAATCTCCAGTATCACTAAAAAAGAAATGGCTTTTAAAATGACATAGTAATACTACATATTTATGTCAGGGAAACAAAAATAGCCCTATTGCAGCATTTTAATGCTTTTTTTGTTTTGTTTTTTATAAATTTTATTTTAAAAGATTTACAATGTTCTAATGTTTGTCAGGAATGTTTTTAAATTTTTTTCAAGAATATTTAAATATTAAATAAGGATGGTTTTATTATTTAACATTTAATTAAAATAGCCCATTAAAATGATAAAATGTTGAAATAAGAATTTGGAAGAACCTGGAACAGAAAGTAGCTGTAGTCTCAGTTAGGAAGAGATTCATTTTCCTTAGGTTCGTTTTGTACCCTTCACTTTGTGTCAATGTGCATATATTGTTTTTTATAAAACATACTAAAAGCATGTCTGTTTTCGCCTCCTATTCAGGAAGTGCCTGGAGCGCAGGCTCTGCCCACCTTGCCCTGTTGCAGGAGCAAGTGGGGCTCTTCTGTTCCTTCCCAGCACCTCAGCACTGAATGCTCTCCTCTTTCCCAGCAGTAAAGCTGAGCATTCTGCCTGTGCAACGCCTTCCCTGTGTGGCCCACACTGGGGAGATGGCAGAAATGTGGAAAGCTCCTGGGGGAGGATCCCCTTTAAATGCTAGCCTCACATGAGAAGGCCTGTGCTTGAGGCCAGGAGATGGGCCACCCTCCCTCAGCTTCACCTTGTTTGCCCTTTAAGTGCTTTACTTTCTCATGCTTTATAGAAATTGATTTTTCTATCGATATAGCAGGAGCTGCATTTCTGACCAGATGCAAAAAACACTACCAAGAGTGGAAATTAAAATCACTCTTCAGTTAGCAATTTCAACAAACAGGAGCTGTCTTCATTTGTGCTTCTGTAACAAAGTACCAAAGTTTAGTGGTTCATAAAAACCAGAAATTTGTTACTCACAGTTCTGAAGGCTCAGAGTCTGAGATCAGAGTTCCAGCAGGGCTCTGCTGTGGGCAGGGTCCTCTCTCTTGCAGTTTGCACACCAAAATCTTGGCATAGAGGGCAAGAAAGTTCTCTGGAGTTTCTTCTATAAAGACATTGAGCTCATTCATAAGAGCTGTACTCTAGTGACCCACATCAAGACCATAACATGATAGGTTAGGATTTCAGTGTATGAACTTTGGAAGGTATGAGCATTCATTGGAAAACCCCTCTCTGTGCCAGGCCCTGGGTGTGATGCTGTGATGATGACTTGTTTAAGAACTATAGGGCCCTGTCCTGATGAGATTCATTAATTTGTAGGTGACACGCTGGAGGCTGTCACACAGAGGGTCAGTGAGAGGATGTTGAGGCTGGAAGTTCCACGTACACAGCTGTAGAAGGTATTCCTCCCAGGTGTGCAGGAGGAGGTTCTGAGAGTTGGAGAGACCATAAGGCCACCAGAACCTTCATCAAATGTGGCTGACCATGAAAACACTAACAGACTAACAATGGCAGAGGTGAGGACGAGTTTGGTCGGAGCTGTCTGAACAGCAAGAACAATAACAGTAATAGTAATAATAGCAAGTAATGTTTATTAACTGTTTATGTGCTAGAATTCACTTTCAGCACTTCACATAGAGGAACTTAGAATATTTTAATGATAGAAGAATTCATTAGCAGCCTTCTTGATTGTATGGGGAAACTGAGGCACAGAAGGGTCAGGTAACTTACCTCACATGCACTATTTAGCAAGAGGGCTATAGCTTGGACTGATATTATCTGTGCTGTCCTTCCTCTCAGTGACAATGGAACACAGGCCCGATGCTGTTCACCTGCCAATATTCAGCCTGCTCCAGCTCCTATTCAGGCCAGGCATTGTTCTGGGTTCTAGAGACTCGGTGGTGAGTCAGAAAATAAAGTCCCTTCTTCTGCAGGACTTGTGTTCTACTGGGGAATTATATGAAAAAATAATAGATAAAAATAATCTCAGCAGTCAAGCCTGCGGGAACTGGGGAACGTAGCTTCCTCCTTCGTGGTCCCACGCCAGGCAAAGACCTAGGCTGCCACACCAGACCCTGCCTGGGGAGCAGCTGCTCTTTGGCACAAATTGCAATTGATTAGGGATCAGTTCTCAGACTCAAGTTAGAAGTGAGATTTCAGATAAGTGAGGCCGGCATTGCTGCTTTGAACACCTCAGAAGGGGAGAAGGGATTTAGCAGGAGTGAAAAAGAAGAGCTTTCTAAGAATCAAAGAAAATTTTAAAAAGTCCAGCACTAGTGCAGTAATGCAGTAGTGAGAAGCACCGCGGCAGAGACAAGAACCGAAGAGGCGCAGTGCTTCCAGTGAAGCAGCAGCACCAGGTCTCGGTCCAGCTCAGTCTCTAGCTCAGGCTCTAGCACCAGCACAGGCTCGAGCAGTGGCTTCAGTTCCTCTTCGGCACCCAGCCGCTCTGGAAGCTCCAGTACCTCTCGAAGCTCCAGTTCCAGCAGCTCCTCTGGCTCTCCAAGCCCTTCTCCGCGCAGACATGACAACAGGCTGCATTCCCGCTGTAAATCCAAACCACCTAAAAGAGATGAAAAAGAGGAAAAGGCGAAGCCCTTCCCCTAAACCCGCCGAAGTGCGCATTGGGAGGCTTACCAAGAAGCACATCATAGAAATATTTTCCACCCATGAGAAGATTAAAATGATTGATATACCTGTAGAAAGGACGCACCCTCATCTATCCAAAGGCTATGCATATGTGGAGCTTGAGAATCTAGAGGAAGCTGAGAAAACACTGAAGCACGTGGATGGAGGACAACTTGATGGTCAGATCACTGCTACTGCTCTGCTGGCTCCCTGGCCTCAGCCGCCACCTAGGGCGATTCAGCCCTCCCAGGAGAATGCTGCCGTCACCCATGTGGTGCCGGTCACCTCCACAGATGAGAAGTTCATGTTCCCCAAGACGTAGGTCCCCGGTACGCAGGTGGTCCCGTTCTCCTGGCCGCCGCCACCACAGGAGCCGCTCAAGCTCCAGTTCTTCCCTATGATAAGAAACTCACCCCTGTAATTTACAGCTCACTCAGCCCAGTTTTGTCACTGCTCCAGCCTAAAGTGGAGCAGCAGAAAAGGATCCCTAACTCAGGCCGACTTCAAAGGCAGCAGTGGAAACACTGTCGTAAGGCAGGTTCTGGCTGCAGAAGTGCTGTTGGTTTAGGCTTGTGTCCACAAAAACTTCCAACAATTTTCTGCCTAGGAAGTCCACCCATTCCCACGCATCTTCTGAGAGTCTGTTCAGGGGCAGAGCCTGTAGGAACGAGCAAGCCTTCAGGTGGTGGAGTGCCCCAACCTTTCCAGATGATTTGGGGGTCAGACCTTGGCGACCAGTCTTCCTTTCCCATTAGGCCTGACTCTTTGATTCCTGCTGAAGTCCTCCAGCATCTAGGGTCAAATACCCAGAGAACACACACACACACACTTTAGTTGCCATAAATGGTTCTTCCTTTTCATATTCTTCCCTACAATCTGCCCCATTCGTCTCCTTTACTCTGAAAGGCTGATGAGCAGTTGAGAGCCTGCTTTGCAGGTCATCATGAGCCCCATCCCGCACTTCACCTGCTATTCAATGGTGATCTTGCAGATTATCTTGGCCACATGTACATTGCTTTTTTAAGCTTTTATTGTATAGTCAATGCTATAAAACTTGAGTTTTGTAACTTCGTAGTATTTTAGATAAGGTTGTGTTTGTACTTTGTTGTGTAGGGTAAAGGAATTGAATAAACCTAGGATTAGAATATGAAAAAGATTACTAATCTCAGTGAGTGGCAAGTGCTGTGAAAGAAGAAACAGGAACGTGACAAAGAATGGCAAGAAGAGGAGCCAGCAAGTAGAGAATCAAGGGAGCCTTTGGGGCTTGCAGGCGGGTGGTTGGAGCCTAATGAATGGAGAGAGACCAGCCCTCCTCACTTGCTACAAAGCAGCCACCCAGAGCTCTTCCTGCTTTTGGACAGATGTGCGAATCAGCCACATTGAAGCAATTTCTTCTAGGCTACTTTTGTTTCTCAGAGACGAAGGAACCACCCAGGACTCTGGCAGTCAGCCATGTTAATGCTTAAAAATTAGAGTTTAAAAAATTCATTTTGCCATTTGTCTAGTGAAGTCAGATTTCCAGTTTGGCTCTTTATTATGTGTGCATTTAATATTAAATGTGTTATTACTTATACTTGAAAAGTCATCCCTAAGGATCAAAGGCTCATAACATTTGAATTACAAGATTTCCTGGGTCAATAGTCTTGAAGCTACTGCTCTTATTGAAGTGTTTATCCTTCTGGGATGGGCTGCAAACGGAAAGGGAAAATATCACAGTTTTAATGCAACTCAAAGTAAATATCAGAGAAAGGTCAGTGCCTTATTTCAAAATAAACAAGTGGAACATAAAAGCTCCACTTTGGGAGTTCCAAGGGAGCAGTGTTCCTGATTGTCAGCCTGGTGCATTCAATTGTGTTATGTCACCCAGGCCCCGCCCACAGCACCAGGAGCTCAGAAATGCACTAGATAGGGCTGTGACATAACTCTTGGTCAACAGCTGGGTTACCTGAAGGATAGCAAGAAACAAGGACAGCTTGGCTGCCAACTTTCATGAATGTCTCTGTGCCTATGACAGTCACCAGCAAGTATGCAAGGCGTCACTGGACAGAGGCCTGGGTGTTAGGTGCAGCCTGGGCTCTCTGCCTCTTTTCACCGGGTCTGTCCCAGGGCTTTCTTTCTGTTCCTCCACTTTCATTTGTCCCATCCCTTCCTGTTTGTCTATTCTGGTCACTGCCTGGCTTTGGAGGAGGAGAAACAAGATTAACTTCAGGAAGAGGCAGCCAACACTAGAGAAGCAAGCCCTGGAGAGAACAGACCTGTCCCCAGGAATGGGAAGAGGAAGAATAAAGCCAGGGTGATGATGTCAGCAAAACATGAAGTCACTGCATGTGTTGGCTGCTGGGAATCCTGGCTGGCCAGATGGTGGTGGTTGGTCAGATGACATCCAGATGCCCAGGCCGAGACACTGTCCCAACTTCTTTGGGGAGCAGGAGGTTGAGAGTGGATGGCGGTGAGCCACAGCCTCAGTAACAGATAGCTGGGTAACCTTGGGCAAAGGACTAAATCTCTGTGGGCCTCAGTTTCCTCATTTGTCAAAAGGTATGGCAGTGTCCTTTCCAACATGACAGGGCTTATAATTTAAACAAGGTGATTAGAATAATGAAAGCCTGGGTCTGGTGTGGGCCCACTTCTCAGGCTGGGTTGCCATGTGTGGCTTGAGCCTGGAAAGGTATGTGCTCAGAATTGGGCTTTCAGGCTCAGCTGGAAAAATAGTCCAAACTGAGGTAGAATGGATTCCCCCATAGGGTGGGGAGAACTAGTCCCACGGATGACTTGAGTTAGAAAAGTACTTTGATAAATTTTAGGGAAATACCTCATGATTTAGCTCTTTCTTAAAGAGTTATAAAAACTTGATCCTATAGGCAGTTTTGTTTGTTTGTTTTGGAGATGTCATCACATTTATTTGGGTTTTCAAGCAGAAAAAGAGTAGATTTATGCCTATCTTTCCAAGGTAAGAGGCCTAAGCCTGTGTCCAAAGACTTCTACTGAGCAACCTGCAGTACAAAGGGATGAGTCATCTTCAACCAGAAATAAAAAAGTAAAATATAAACTTTTATTTAGAATTAAAGCAAATACTTCAGTATCACAAACACAACATTAAACTTCAAGAA
>PVKA01043497.1:0-16728 GCA_004027165.1 Ctenomys sociabilis | reverse complement strand
CATAGGCTGAGTTCAAACTTGTAACCCTCCTGTCTCTGCCAGAAGTCACTGGGAATTGGGATTGTGGGCTCGCCACGAGGGCCAGCTCACAAGATCTTTCAGTACACCACCAGCCCCACTCAGGATCCAGGAACAGGACCTTGGACAGGGACGGGGATCAGGGCTCACCAGCACTTGGCCTGGGTACTCCCGGCGCAGGGCCAGCTCCACTCCACGGGCCTCCACCCGCACGGCCCGCGTGTAGCTCACGGTCTGGCTGCCGCGATGCTCGTTCTCCACCAGCACGCGGAAGGTGGGTAGAGCCGCATTCTGGCCACAAGAGCCCGCTAGCAGGTAGGTGCAGGTTCCCATGAAGTCGAAGCGCCGGCCATCGAAGCTGATGTAGTGCGGGTCCCCAGACGTTTGGCAACTCCCAAAGTTGTCGGGATGGCAACCAAGGAGGCCATTCTCAACGCGGCAGCGCTCGCCCTTAGGGCAGCCCCCGGTGTCCCGGCAGGTCACCTTCTGAGTGGCACCGTCGCAGGTGCAGCGCAAGTGGCACACGTCGTCACCCCACACCTCCTGGCTGGGAGCCAGCAGGCGGCCCTCGTAGATACAGCCACAGGACGAGGCAGGCACGCACTCGCCACCGCTGGCCACGAAGCCGGGCAGGCACACGCAGCCCTCCACGCACGGGAGCTCGGAGCAGTTGGATGGCACCGCCTGGGAGTTGCAGGTGGCCGGGCAGGCGGGGCTGCACTGCTTATAGCTGCTGTTGGCTGGGCAGGACATGGCTGTGGGGGAGAGGGGAGGAGAGGGTCAGGGGAGGGCACACCAAAACTCCCTGTACACCACGGAGAAAAGCTAGCTGCTACCGGAGATGGGCTCTCAGATAGTGGCGCTTATGTCTGGAGTGGCTCAAGTCACCCTGAAGGGCTGCAATACCATTCACAAAACAGCCTATGCCAGTAAATCCTGTGAGCTCCCTATTTAAAATCCACCAGAAACCTACCTGGTCCAGCCACATGCTTGATCTCTTGCCTGCCAACCCCCACCACCAGCCAGAAGGACCCATGAAAACATCACCTCCCAATCCTCCTGTGGTTCCATTTCACTCAGGAGCAGCCAGCATCCTCCCAGGGCCCTCAAGGCCCGGCATGATTGGCCCCCATCACCTTGCCTTTCACTTCTCATCGGGATCACTCTGCCACACCCACAGTGGACTTGCCCCTGGTTCTCAGATTCCTACCTTGGTTCACTTGCACCAGCTACTTCCTCTGCCTATCCCACCCTTTGCTCAGCAAGTCACAAGCTCATGACTCTGACCTCTCTGTGCCTCAGTTCTTCTGTTAATAAAATGAAATCATACAATGCAGACCTCTATAGACTGTTGTGAGGGTTAATTCACATAGCTGTGCGCCGTGGACATTGTTGTCACTGCTTAGCTGATGATTGTCAGACCCTGCTCTCACTTTCACTGTCACCTGCCCGCCGGGGCCTTTCCTGATTCCCAACTTCCTGACCCTCCCAGACACTTCCTTTACATGAATTTGATTTCCTTTGCTTTTAGAAGATATTTCACGGTTCACCTGCTCCCCTTCCCCTGGGATGAAGCTCTGCCGGATCAGCACCAAGGACAGGTCCTGGGGCACAGTGGGAATGGTGGGCAGGGGAATGAGCTCTATGGTTCCTCTTTGGAACATGAAATTAAGGAACTAGGGGTAGAGGGAGGCTTACTGAGAGGTGAGGACATGGCAGTGACCTAGACAAATTCAAAAGAGCTTCAGTGTCTCCCTGAGACATACTACCCCTCTGAAGGCCCTCAGTCTTTCTGCCTCCTCTGGCAGCCTCCTAAGGACAAAGCTGGATCTGTGCAGGTTATACTGTGTCTTCAACGTCCCTAGCAGAGCATGGGGACATGTGGGGAGTTCTAGAATAATGAATAACAGTGCAGATGGACACGTGCTGTAAGAGACCAGACTTTCTTTAGAGGGTGATGGGAAGCCATGAGGGGTGATAAGAAAAGGGAATCACATCTCTATCATGGAGCTGCACAGTCTGCCTTCCTGCTATGCAAAAAGAATTCACTTTTTCCTTTCCTTTTCTGGCTGGAAATCTCCAACTCCTCCTCTGGGATTCCTCGGACATCCCTCCCCACTTTGTTAGTATTGCAGAGTGGACCCAGAGTCTTCACCCTCTGCTGCATCCTAGTCTTTGGGGGAAAAAAATGGGATGGGAAGACAGGGTGTTGCTTTCACTGAGTTACATAAGCTGGGCTTGAGCTTACAGTCGTCCTGCCTTTGCCTCGCAGAGTGCTTAAATCATGTGGTGCGCCATCACTCCTGAGTGGGTATCCCTTTTTCTAGGAAATCTCCGTGAAGCATTCCATTTTCCTGCATCAGAACCTTTCTCTGCTGTTCTATATTCCTTTGAACTTTCTTTATCCCAGCCCCCTGTGTCTCCCTGTCACAACACTGACTGCCTACACCTCGCCCGCCCCAGCTCTGACCACACCAAACTGTCACTGTCCAGTGATGTGTCTGCCTCCAGCTCAGGCTCAGTATGGTAGAGCGCTGCTGTTCTGGCCACTGCTGTGTTCCTGCATTGCCTAGCACTGGGCTAACCCACAATAAGGGCTTGGGTATCTAGCAGAGGCAAGGGGTTCCTCGTCCCCCACAATGTGCTCCACGCCCCATCCCAGTCATTACTCACGACAGTTGGCAGGTGATCTCCAGTCTCCTATAGAGATGCCCAGCTCCATACAGGCCTGGGCATAAGCACTGAGGCCACGGCACAGGCTGAGCCGCTCCCCTCCGGTCACACACAGGTCATACACGCAATCTTTGAGGTAGGGCTGGGGGTTCAGGGATTCATGGCAGGCAGCAAAGGGACCTCCAGCCAGGGTCAGCATGCCGCAGAGAGGGCTGCCCTCATAGTGCTGGGCCTGGCCTGGGGTGCAGGTGGGACAGTTGCTCTGGCAGCCATCATCACACAGGTAGTCCCCATCATCCAGCTTCCAGCTACTGGCAAACTCTTCAGGGTTTTTAGCCTGCTCCAACTCGGGTGTGAGGAAGTCATCAGCAGGGTCGCCATTATAGTTGCCACACAGTCCACACACCTGGTCCTGGAAGCGCTCAGGCAGGCTCACTGTCAGCTGGCAGTCCCAGTCGTAGGTGACCACCAGCCCAAAACTCAGCTCCACCACTGCCCGTGTGCCACTCTGGTACACGCGCAGGCGATTCTCGCTCAAGGAGGCCGGCAGGCGAGAACGCTGGCTGTCGATCTGCAGAGGAGGCGGTGGTCAGACCCCAGGGCCCCTCCCCTCCGGCACCTCCTCTCCTCCCATTTCCCCTGCACAAGGGACATCTGGGGTCCTTCTGGTACTGCCACCCTTTCAGCCTTGGTATCTTCCTCTTTGTTTGTTTGTTTGTTTATAATACTAGGGGTTGAATCCAGAGTCTTTTCACTGAGCTACACCCCCTTATTTTTTTCCTTAAATTTTGATACAGGGTCTCACTAAGGCTTTAAATTGCCCTAGCTGAGCTGGAACTTGTGATCTTTCTGCCTCGGCCTTTGAGAGTACCAGAATTACAGGCATGGACTGCCACATCTGCTTTAGCCTCAGAATCTTTTCCCTTGTGCTTCCTGTGCCCCAGTATGTTCTTCCCTCAGCCTTGTGCTAGCTCCCTCCCTCATCTCCTGAAAGATTAGCTCAAGCGTCGCTGACTTGATGAGACATTCTCCTGCTCTGCCTTCCTATCCTCCTCTAGCCTCAAAGCCTCTAAAATATAATTTGCAAACTTCTAGACTCTATCATCTATAATGTCCCCACTAGAATGTCAGCTCTACCAGGACAGGGTTTTTTGTGGGTTTGTTTTGTTTTGTTTTTCTCTTTTTGAAACAGGTTCTTGCTATGAAGTTCAGGCTGGCCTTGAGCTCATTGGGTAGCTCAGGCTGGTCTCAAAATGATCCTCCTGCCTCAGCCTCCCCGAGTGCTGGGATTATAGGTGTGTGCCATCACTCCTGGCTTTTGTCTGTTTTGATCACTGCTTTCTTTGGCCTACAACAGAACAGCTCAATCAATGCACGATGATGCCTGTCCTGGTGGTGTACACCTGCTATCCTAGCAACCTGAGAGGCTGAGGCAGGAGGGTGGCAAGTTTGGGCCCATCCTGGGCAACTTGGAGACTTAGCAAGAACATGTACCAAAAATAAATTAATAAATAAGGCTGAGGACATCACTTTGTGCAAAGGCCTTTTGTTCAGTCTAACAATTCCCAGCAATGGGAGGATGAAGGGAAAGGGAAGAAGGACCTGAGGGATCTTGGAGGGAAAGGAAAGACGGAAGGAGACACTGTGTGTAGTGTCCTCACAAACTTCAGCGATTTGGTCAATCTAGAAATCCCTAATGGTTGGATATTTAGATAGTTTCCTTCTTTGTCTTTTTTTTCCTTTTGCTATTACACAAGCTATGTTGACATTTTTTTTTCTATCATTTTGGACCCCCGCCTACCAGCCCATCCACCCACCCATCTCTCTGAATGTGGAATGGGTGGAGGAAAATGCTTTAAGGTTCTGCGACTGATTAATAACTCTCTCCCCTGGACTCCTGGTCCTTCTCCGCACCGCACCACTGCGGACACTCACCCGCGCGAAGCCAACCTCCCCACGGGCCAGCGTCACTGAGTGGCTGTAGGCGCGCACGGTCACCAGCCCCACATAGGAGACAAGGCGGCTGCTCCGGTGCTCATTCTTAGCCTCCACGCTGAAGGCTGGCAAGGTCTGGTCCGACCCGCAAAGCTCCGCTATTGTGTAGGTGCAGGTACCCATCATGTCATAGCGGCGGCCGTCGAAGGTGGTGTAGTGGGGGTCGCCCTGGGCACGGCAGACAGCCGTGGACTGCGACACACACTTGGCCTTGTTGCCCGCCACCTGGCAGCGCTGCCCGGTCCCGCACTTCACACCTTTGCAGGAGGGCTCCGCAGTGGGCAGCGTGGCTGTGCAGGGAACAGAGCGTTAGAAGTGGCCTGGGAACACCGGCCTGGGCCCTCCCGCCCTCCCCACTACTTACTTTAGAGAGGGAAACAATCTGCATTGTCACAGCGGAGAGCTGCTCAGGATGTCCTGAAAACCTTACGTTTCCTGATCCCTCAATTTATCGCAGCTCAGGCCAGAAAAGCCAAAGGTGATGAAGGAAGAGAAGGACCAGTAATTGCAATGCCACTTGGTGCTCTTCTCTTCCACTCTCCTTCCTCACCTCACCTTCCCAACGGGGAGCTCTGAGCCACATCCCTGACTTGATCATTATATTTTTATTTTGAGAGAGAGTCTCTCTAAATTTCCCAGATGGGCCTGAAACTTGCACTAATCCTGCCTCAACCTCTTGTGTAGCTGGGATAATAGACACACATGACCCTGTCAGGGTCAGGGGATTTTTCTGTTTTCAGTAGCAGAGAGACTGCTATTTTAAATACTGTTGGCCTGAAGCTCCTCATTAAAAAAAAAAAAAAAAAGTTATGCATTTTGTACAGGGTCTCACTATGCAGCTCAGACTCATAGAGATCCTCCTGTCTTTATCCTCCCTGGTGCTGGGATCATAGGCATGTGCCACCACTCCTGGACTCAGTGGCCAGCTGCAGCACACAGTACCAGGAATCAAACCCCAGTCCCTGCACTTGCCTAAGCAGGCTTTTACTCCACTGAGCTATCTCATAGGCCCAAGTTCCTCATGTATAGCATCTAGATGTCAATAATGCTTAGTTCCTAGGGGTTTGAGCAGGGATGCTGTCAAGTTTAAGTAAATTAAGATGTATGTAAGAGAGGCAAGTCCAGCTGTTCACCTTTCACCATCCTCCCCCATCTATATTCCATGACAAAGTGGCCCCTTGAGGTCTGGTGGCTTTCATGCCCCCCCAGGAAGCATACTTTTTGACTGGGGAACCTTAGCATCTCAGCTCCTGTTTTGAAGGGGTCACCTTGGAAGCAATAGCCCTTCCTTGTCAGCCCCCTAAGGGGCCAGGGAGATGGTTCAGTAGAATAAGCACTTTCCTGGCAAGTGCAAGGGCTTGAATTCTATCACCAGTTCCACCAAAAAAAAACAAAACAAAACAAAAAAACAAACCCTACTGCACCACACACCACACTAAGTGGTTTACACTTATTAGCAGGCTCCCCCTTCACTACAGCCATGGGAAGGGGGTGCACTTCATATTCCCCATTCTACAGCTGTGGAAACCAAAGCCAGAGAGCTGACATCACATAGCCAAGCCACCGATGCAGAGCTAGGATTTAAACCGGGCCACCGTGCCTGCAGCATTTGGGTTGTCACACATCACTCACAGTGCCATGTGGCAGCTCCTCACTACTGAACCTGAGGTCACACCCAGGCTAGGGCCTGTGAAGTACTTCAAAACTGAAGCACCTAGAGGGTCCCTGGCTCACCCGACAGATGCCCTAGTGTGGTGGTCACCATTATTGTGCTTTTAGATCTGAATTTGAGCATTAAGTTTCCTACATAGACGAGGGCTGGAGCGGAGCAGGTAGCAACAGGTACAGCTATCTCAGTTGCTAAAATACCAAGGTATTTCCAAAGTGGCCGCTAAGCAGCTGTTGACCTGGTCCCTCCCCAGAGATCCCTGCATCTCAGCCCCCTGGATGTCTCCTAGAACCCCTCCCCAAACTCCCCACAAACCAACCAACAAGGGCTGGTGCCAGCACTGTGGTAACTCTTGGCTGGCATCTCATTGACTGGACATACCCGCAGTCCCTGTGGTAGCTGGATATTTAGATTTGTTTCTGGGTGAGAGAGGATGTCAAGGAGGAGGAAGATGAGGAGCAGACAGCCCCGCTGAGCAGGAAGCCCCAGAGAAACAAGTAGATAGGAAAAAGATCTCCCAGGAGACAGAGTAAGATATCTCACGCACTCCGGCCGCAGGCAGATGCTGTCCCGTAGCCCACAGCCTTGGCCAGCCCGAAGATGAGCAGCCCGAAGTTGGTAGCTGCCTCAGCCATGTGGATGGTGTCTCCAGTGCCGAGGTCCACTTCGGCATATGAGAACTCACTGCCTGGCACAGGTGCCCAGGTGAGTTTGGCCCCCAGCGTACGCCCATCCATGGTCAACTTGTCAACCGCCTTTGTTGGGGCTACTATCAGGGCCACCCCCTCAGAGTCTGGTACAGTCTTGACCACATAGGCAGGGCAATAGGCCGCCACATCTGGGATCAGGACCAGGTAAGGGTCATAGGTCACTTCATTCTTTACGGCACCTGTGCCAAACAGCAGCACCTGGATCCCCACATCTGCACGTAGGTAGAGTGGCCGGGTGCACCGAACCTCAAACTCAGCCACATCACCCTCACGAAGCTCACGGGAGCCGGTGGTACCCCCGTGATTGTAGGTCAGCTTCGTGGTCTGGCTGGCTACAACATAGGCCAGATCGAAGCGGGACTGAGAGGCCAGAGGTGGAACCACATATTGGGTGCCCCAGGCAGATGTGGGTAGCAGCTGCTCCATCACATGATTGCAGGTTGTGTGCTTCTCAACACAGCTGTGGCCAGAGAACACAGCCACAGGGTGGCTGGCTGTGACCTTTGACCCTGAGAGATCATTTGCACTCTGTAGCTGGGCCACCTCATAGGGCTGCAAAGTCACACTTAGGACATTGCCAGTGGGGTATAATTTGCCCTTGAATGTCACTGTCCCCTTAAGGTTGACACTGACTGAAGCCCCCGCCACACCAGCCACCACAGCAAACTCCTTGACGTCTTTAGCTGAGATGCCAGGGGGTGTGAGCACAAAGTACTCAGTGCCCAGGGCCTGGACGGGCCGCAGCAGTGTCAGTTCCGCTGTGTTGGGCTTAGAGTTTAATGCCTGCACAGCGATGGCGTGGTCGGAATGGACCACCACCGCGCTCTTGAAGGTATTGCTGCCAATCATCTCAGCCTTGGCACTGATGTTGACCATGACTGACTCCCCAGGCCTCACTGTGACCTTCTTCAAAGTGTCATCTGCCCGGCTGAGGACGGAGACCAAAGCAGTGCTCTCTGATAGACTGGAGATGAAGAGGTAGAGGTGGGGTGTGCTGTACCCAGGCTGGAAATTCTGCAGAAAAGCCGTGAGGAACTCCTCCCCCCCAGAGTTCCGGGGATCCACTCGGGCCTCCTGGGTTAGCCCTTAAGAAAACACAGGTGTGGGTCCATTTATCCAGCCCTCCCCTCCGAGAACCAACACCTTGCCCTGGGCCAGGAAATAGAATGAAATAACTGCATTTCTCCTTCCTCCTTTCCTTTCCTCCTAGTCAGCTGTATTCATCCACAAGCCCTTCTGGATTTTTGGCTTTTGTTGGCCAAAAGCCCATTCACTGGACAGGGTTCTCAAACCCAGATGCTACCAGGGCCAGGCTGTGTATGAATGTGAGAAATACTCTGAGTAGTGACTGGAGAGACCAAAACAAGCACACACCACCTGAAGTGGGTTGTTGTTTCTCTTTAGCTTGGTTGGTATCAGAAAAATATGAAAGTGCTGCCTCTGAGCCAGTGTAGTGGTACCCACCTGTCATCCGAGCGCTCACGTTGTTTCAAAATGTAAGAAATTTTTACAAGGTTGGAGGGTGTAGCTAAGTGCAGATGCCCTGAGTTCAATAGCAAGTACTTTAAGAAGTAAATTAAATGAAATCAAAATGCTGCATCTTCCCACTGGAGTTTTTCTTGACATCTCCAACCTAAAATTGTGTTAAGAATCCTGGGGGCACAAAGTGACTGCACAGAGCTGCCAGCATAAAATTTCTGTCTGAGTGGGATTTGAGGGTTTTTGTAGAAGGGAGAAAGGGAAGGCAGGATGGTAGGCATGTGGACACTGTATCTCCTACAAATAAAGGGAGACAGGCTTCGCCACCCCACAACTAGAAAGACAGGGAGGCAGGCAGGCAGACAAATAGGTCTATGAAGTCTCCACAAGCACGTGGAATTTACAGGTCACTACCTGCAAATTGAAGGAGGCTCAAAGAGCCTCCTGCCATCCTATGGGTCAGGGGATCAGGAACAACACACATTTCTAAAGCTACCTAACCTTCCTTGGTGGTCTAGTGGTTAGGATTCGGCGCTCTCTCTAAAGCTACCTAGATGGATGCTGAACTGGGACCACAGGTTCTAATATCCCATCCACACCCTGGTACTTGGGCTTTACTTAATGCTCTAGTTCCATAACACTAGGGGAACTAGGGACAAAGCTCTCCTCCAAGAATGACTTCCTGAAATTTCTCATCACCTCAGAATGAGCCTCAGGGTCCAAACCTTAGATGAGTTGCAGAAAACCAAGAAAGTGGTAGCTCTTGTATGCTTGAATTCAAGGGTGAAAGAAAGTATGTGGTTTTTTTTTTTTTTAACCTGCTTCCATTCAGGAAAGAGATAAAGACAGAAAGAGACAGAGACTGAGATAGAGACTGAGGCAGAGACACAGACACAGACACAGAGACAGAGACAGAGAGAGAATGGGTAGATTCCACTGTATTTCTCTGCAGAATCTGCAGGCCTCTCTCTCATCTCTGCTAGCCTGGGGAACTGGGAGGTGGGTTTGTGGAGGGGACACAGACAGAAGGTGCTGTCCCAGACAGAGTCCGCCAGATTGGAACAAGACCACAGATGGCGTCTTGTTCTGACTTACCCCACAGGAGGGTTGCTCCGGCCCACAGTGTCCACCAGCTCCTCAGGGAACCCATGCCTGCAAGAGAAGAGGAGTGGGGCTCACAGGGGCTGGTCTCAGGACAAGGGCCACATGGGTTGCAGAGAGGCTGAGATGGCAGAAAAGCAAGCCAGCCAAATGGGGCAAGAAAGACTAGATCAAGGGTGTGTGTGTGTGTGTGTGTGTGTGTGTGTGTGTCCACATGTATAAGAAAGATTAGGTGTCCAGTGGGTGATGGGTAAAGTGTGGAGGGCAGGAACAAGAAAATTGGATGCCCAGAAGAGGGTCTCAGAGTCGGGAAGAATAAGGCAGTCTGGAGCCAGAGACTAGAGAAGGGGATCTGCTGTTCCCCTCCCACAGGAGTCCCCAGTCCTTCTCACCTGCAGGTCCCTGGAGCTGCAGGGCCAGCATGCATGGGCTGTGCTATATAGCAGAGCTTCTTGGCCCTTCGGGCCACACCCTGGGCCACCTGGTGGGCAGATTATGCCAACTTCCTGGAGCGGGCTGCTGCCCCCAAGCCAGGTGGAACGGGGAACTCCAAAGTCCTAGAAAGGGTGGAAGATGTGTCTCAGCCTCCCTTCTGAGAACAGATGGTGGCTATGCCCTGGGAGCTTATGGGAAAGCTCTGTCCTACAAGGGTGGTGCTCCTGAGGGAGACAGCTGGGCAGCAGTGTGCCAAGAGCCTGGGTCCCAGGGTGGGGTGGGGGTGGGGTGGGGTTGAGGTAAGAAGTGGCTTTAGTCATGTTTGCTGGGTTGCTGGCCAGATTCCTTCCATAGACCCCTGCCAGGATCAACAGCAAGAGCCCATATCTATGTCCTGGCTCCACCCAGTCCCCATGGGCTGACCTCTGGTCCCCAGCCACCCACATCCTGTTTCTAGTCATCAATGAGAGGCTGACCAGGCCTGTAATGTGGAACACAAGGCCTCAGCCCCCAGCCCAACAGGGCCTCTGGGTTCCTTACCTGGGAAGTAGGAACACTGAAACTAGCCTCACTGGGCTGAGGGCCCCCACAGAGTCTACCCTAATACCTCTGTGGTGCCAGGCTGAGATCACAATGGAAACTGAGGCTGAAGATGGGTTTGAAAAAGGCCACAGGCTTCTGTTTCCTGGTTCCACCAAGCCACAAAGGTTTTACTTCACTTTCTGGAGGATTAGTCGGTTTGGACTTTGGTTTTTCTAGAGATCTCCCCTCCCCCACTCCAAAAGACTGGATGAATAGATTTTGGTTATTCTGTGCCTCGCCATCACCCAGAATTGGCCTCAGATCAGATGTGGTGGTTTTCAGGGACGCACAGAGCAGCACTAGCTAAAGCACCATACGCTTTCTAGGATGGGGTCAGCACATCCCCAACAGCTGGCTTGATCCATGGTCTACTTCGCTCCTCCCTACCTCAGGATCATTGTTTGCTGAGGAGTCTCCACCAGAAGCAGCAGCTGTCAAGCCTGGCAGTCTTTTTGGTCAACACCGCAACAGCTGTGGCTCCCAGGGCTCCTCCTCTCTTATCACTGAGGCCTGGACTTCGGGGCGGCCGTGGTGGGTGGGGGCTTGCTTTCACTCTGGTGCTCTGGCCACTCCCACACCCACCAATGCGCGATCCCAGAGAAAAAGATAAAGGCTTGGCACTGACTGAAACTTCGAGTCTGAGGAGTGAAGTAAGTAAACCCAAGGCTGGATGAGAGCCAGAAATAGCACGAAATAAGTAGGGGTGGGAGACCCTGGGGCAGCAGGAGATTTAGGGGAGGGATATGTGGACTTTGACGTGTCTGAAGGTCTGGGGCAGAGGACCACTGGGCCCATGAGGGAGAAAAGTCCTGAGAGGAAGGAATACAGAGACTTCTGAAGAGGAAATGGTGATTGCAAACCAAGATGTCAAAATCTTCTCTGCAGATAGTCCTCATGTGGTCCAGGATATTCAGAGAAATAATGAAAAGGGGTAAAGCAGTAAGGTGAGCTTTCAGTGGAGCCCCTGGTCTTCAGGTTCCTCCAAACCTTGAGGTCTCCTGTGCTTGAGAGAAGCCTTCACCTTCAAAATCCATCCATTCCTGCTCTCTATAGAAAGATGATCGTGGTAGGAAATCTCACCCATTATGTCTCTCTGTAGTTGAAAACCATTACAGACTTGCTGTTTCATTCCATTCAGTGTCCAAGGTGGGTGTAGGAAAAAGAGAGAGAGAGAGAGACAGAGAGAGAGAGACAGAGAGAGAGAGAGACAGAGAGAGAGAGAGACAGAGGGAGACAGAGACACAGAGACAGAGACACAGAGAGAGAGACAGAGAGAGACAGAGAGAGATAGAGACAGAGACACAGAGAGAGATAGAGAGAGAGAAAGAGAGAGAGAGAGAGAGGCAGAGACAGACAGAGAGACAGAACACACCCATGTGCCCTACCCTGTAGAATATATTCTCAGGAATCCCAATGGTTACCTGCAAAATAACTTCTGTGACATTTCCTTATGGTCACAAAAACCACATTCATCTCGCCATTGGCAGCTTTGCCTAAACTCAAACAAGTGTGTTTGTGTATTTCAGCCTTCCAGATTTTCCCAGACTATGACAGGCAGGGTTTGATGTGCACTAGTCATGATATTCAGACCTCTAAGACCCTCTGGCCCTCCTGAATTTTAGATACTACAGGAGTGTCTGCAGGAAAATTCAGGTTTGCTAGTGATTTCTAACTCCATCCCTCCATGCTCTGCAGCCTGTGATCTGATTTCCACAGTCATAGAAGCAGTTTTGCTAAACCTTCCAATGGCCTGTTATTTACCATGTGGTTCTAGGCCCTTCTTGGTAACATTTGACACTCTTTTCATTGCTGTTCAGTTGTATTTTTTTAAAAAAATTGCATACTTATCTATGCATATTTATGCACACTCTTTAAAATTATCAAAAATCTTGGTTCTTGTGTGACTTTGGTTTGTTTCCTAAAATTATGCCTTTCATACTGACAATTCTCAAATTCTCTTTCGCAAATCCCACCACCACCACCCGATACTAGGGAATAAAATGCCTCCAATGGAGCTACGCCCCCCGCCCTTTCTGCCCTTTTTGAGATAGAGACACACTAGATCCCTAAGCAACCCAGGCTGGGCTTGAACTTGAAATCCTCCTCCCCCAACCTCCCAGAGTGCTGGCATTATGTGTGTGCACCACTCCTAGCTTCTTATCCCCTTTTGTTTCCCCCAGTGATGTCATCCACATCTACCTACATGATGCCATAGAACGCTTTTTTTTTTTTCATGGATTTTTTTCTTTTCTTTAATTTTTTTTTTCATAGAACGCTTTTTAAATCTTGTGCTGTCCAGTGTGGCAAGCAATTGTACTGTTGGGCTCACATGGCCTTTGAGCATTTGACATACGGACGATGCAATGGAAAAACTGAACTTTTCATTTAATGAAATTCAATTTTTTTTTACTTTATTTTTTTTCCATTTATTTTTATTTTATTAAAATACAAATGTCAATCAGACAGTTTCAAAACACCTTAACCATACAGAGTCGATGAATTAATACATAGCAAACTGTTTTCATAAAGTTTTGAAATTCAATTTTAAGTGCCTGCCTGTACCCAGTGTCCATTTCAGACAACACCAGATCATACAACCTTTGGTACCACAGGCCCCACTTCACCCTCTTATCTAGCTGCCTGTCCCTACCCACCAACAGCTCTAATTACTTACCGTCATTTAATATCTCTTTTCCTTTCCTGTTGCCACCTTGCAAGCAACCATTTAGATATGACTCATGTGGCTATTTTTAAAATACATTATTGAAATAAAATACATATTCGTGAATACACAAACCATAAATATGTACAGCTCATGGCATTGTATCATAGTGAACACACCTTCACTCAGGTCAAGTCTTCAGAGAGAATATTCCAGCATTCCAGAAGTCCTTTTCACACACCTTCCCAATCACTGTTCATGCTCTGCTTCCCATAGGCACCCATTATCTTGACTTCTAATACCAGATTATTTTGCTGGTTTTTGAATTCTCTATAAGCAAAACATGTGCCTGTATTGGTTTCTTTCTATCAATGGTGTCCTTGTGCATGTAACCCTAATTCACTTACACTGCTACTAAATTGTATTTTTTTTTTTTTTTTAGAGAAGGGTCTACAGGGTGTTCAGGGTCTCACTACTAGATGGGACTCGCAGTGATCCTCCTGTTTACAGCCTCCCAAGAGCTCAGATTACAGGCGCGCACCACCACATACACAATACTTATGCATCCTACTCTTGATAGACATTCAGATTTTTTCCATTCGGACTAATGCATTCTGCTCCTGACAAATGTGTGTGCAATTTCTGCTGAGGTATGTGAAGCTCCTGATTATAGATTTGCCAGGTTTTTAAGGTCAGTTTTGGATGCTACCACTCATGCTTCAAGGCTAATGTACCAATTTACAATTTCACAATCAATCTATGACCATTTTGATTGCTTCACAACCATACTGTACTTCCAAAAATATGGTGATTTAATTTGCACTTTCTTATTTATCAATGACATTGAAAGTATTTTCATATTTTTGGACCACTTGAACATCTTTTTTGTGGTTTCAGTAAGGTGGCAATTCAAGTTTCTTGCCCATTTTTCAACCGAGTTGTCTTTCTGCTATAGATCTCTGTGAATTCTTTATATGTGTATTCTGGATACAACTGTTTGTTGGTAACTTGTTCTATAAATATTGTCTCTCACTTTATAACTTTTCTTTTCATGTATTTTTTTCTTGAAAAGGATCTTGCTTTGCAGTTCAGGCTGGCCCTGTACTCACTTTGTAGCCTTGAGGCTGGTCTCAAACTCCCAGCAATCCTCCTGTCTCAATCTCCTGAGTGATGGGATTACAGGCGCGCACCACTACACCCAGCTCCAGGGCCAGCGGGCACAGCATGGGGACTGGGCATCGAATTCTGGACCTTGCACTTGCCAGTTAGGTACTTATGTCTCTAAGCTGTCTCCCTAGCCCCTTTCTGTATTCTTAATGATTGAAAAACTCTTTTTTAACGTGGACTATTTTTAGGAGTGTCTGTGGCTTTTGTGGGTACCTTCCTCTTTATGTGCATGTTGAGTTTTTTAAGCCAAGAATATTGTGTTTTTCTTTTTTATTTAGATTTTATTAGATTTATTTTACCAGTTTTTTTGAAATTTTCTAACATACAGCTTGTGTACATACTTTTTTTTCTTTTTTTTTTTTTTCTTTTTTGGTCTTTTTGAGACAGGTTCTCACTGTGCAGTTCAGGCTGGCCTTAAGCTCACTTTGTAGCTCAGGCTGGTCTCGAACTCACAACAATCCTCCTGCCTCAGCCTCCCTAGTGCTGGGATTACAGGCATGTGCCACCATGCCCAGCTATGTGCCCACCATGCCCGGCTTGTGTACATACTTTGTTAAACTCACACACAACTATTTTCCTTTTCTTCAATGTCATTGAGTGATATTTTGCTTTCAATTTCAGACTATATATTTTTCATTGTTAGTGAATAGAAACACATTTCTTTTTATGTATTGGCCTATATTCTACAAAGAAAGTTGCTGCTTATGAGTTCTAGGAATTTTTAGTAGGTTCCATGAGATTTTTATGCAAGCAATCACATTACCTAAAAATAGGAACAATTTTATTCCTTTGTAGTCAATATATTTATTTCTTGCTTCAGCGTTGTTGAGCTGCCTAGAAACTCTAGTATTCTGTTAAACAAAGTGATGAGTGTGAACATCTTGCCTTATTTCCAGATCAGAAAACATTAACTCTTTCACCATTGAGTATAATATTAGCTGTAGTTTTGGAAGATGTTATTTTACTAGATTATTTGTAGTTTGTTGAATTTTATCATGAATAAGTGTTGAATATTGCCAAATTATTTTCCCGTGTCACATAAATTTCTTCAGCTTGAGGTCATAGTAGATTACATTTATTTATTTTTTTAGTAGTGAGCCAGCCTTTTATACCTGGAGTAAGTCTCACTTGGTTACAGCATGTAATTCTTTCTGCACCTGGCTGGATTCAATTTGCTCTGTGTGTGTATGTGTGTGTGGTATTAGGGATTGAATGCACACAAGCCTTGGGTGGGCAAGCTCTCTACTAGTGTGCTATATCTTCTATTTTTCAAAAAATAGTGGCTCTTTATTTTTTAACTTGAGACAGAGTCTCACTAAGTTGCCCGGGATGGCCTCAAACTTGCAGTCTTATTGCCCAGACTCCCAAGTACAATTGGGCTGAGAGGCATGCCACTGTGCCTAGACTTGAATATTCTTAGGATCACAAGAGATACTAATTTTTTTTTTCTCTTTCTTCTCTTCCTCTTTCTTGTTTTTGTAATGCTTTTGTCTACTTCTGGTGTTAGGGCAATGCTGGCCTCAAAGAATGAGTTGGAGAATGTTCCCTCTTCTCTTTTCTGAAGGCTATTGTAGAAATTGATTCTAATCCCTTAAGCATTTGGAACATTTCTCCTTGAGACTTGATAGAGATTTGTCTCTTAAGCTTTTTAATTGTAATTTCGACTTCCTCATTACTAGTTAATGTTTGTTGTGCATTAGTTGGCTGTGAGTGTTTGCGGGTTCTGAGAAAGTGATCTATTTAATCTAAGCTATCAAATTAGGATACAGAGTTGTCCATAGTATTTCCTTATTGTCACTTCAGTAGGTAACTATCTAGGAAGATGTGCCATCTTGGGACCGAGGAGATGGCTCAGTAGAATAAGTGCTTCCCTGGCAAGCACAAGGACCTAAGTTCAATCCCTGGTTCCACAAAACAAAAAAAAAGTGCCATCTTTTATTCTTGATATGGATAATTAGTATCTTCTCCCTTTTCATTTTTGTCAATTTACATGTTTACTAATTTTGTTGATCTTTTCAAAGGGCTATTTTGTTGTTGTTGTTTGGCTTTGGGTTTTTTCTGTTTGTTTGTTTGGTTTTGGGTTTTGTTTTTTCTCTTTTTTTTTTTTTTTTTTTTTTTTTTTTTTTTTTTTTTTTTTTTTTTTTTTTTTTTTTTTTTTTTTTTTTTTTTTTTTTTTTTTTTTTTTTTTTTTTTTTTTTTTTTTTTTTTTTTTTTTTTTTTTTTTTTTTTTTTTTTTT
>PVKA01043496.1:0-16753 GCA_004027165.1 Ctenomys sociabilis | reverse complement strand
GCATGAGTATTGTCTAAAACATGTCTTCTTTGTAGCAGCGAGGCCCTGCCACCACTGTGCTTGGCTGAGTTCACAAATCTGTTGTAACCTGTAGCTTCCCTGTCACTTCTCTGGCTCTCCTCTCCTGCTAAGCTTTGTTTCCTGGAAGTGTTTAAAGCCTTCTGCCACTGCCATAGCTACTGCTGCTGCTGGAGCCACCACAGCCACCTTGATTTCGTGGTTTGGTAAAATATTGGCCTCTACCACCATAGGGCCCAGAGCTTCTTCCTCCAAAGTTTCCTCCCTTCATGGGTCCAAAATTTGAAGACTGACTGTTGTAATTGCCAAATTCGTTATAGCTCCCACCACCTCCATAACTGCTTCCACTACCACCGCCAAAGCCGCCTCCGCCTCCTCCGTTGTTATAGCTGCCACTTCCTCCATAGCCACTGTGCTGGTTTCCATAACCCTGTCTACCCCTTTAATAGCCTCTGCTTCCTCCAGAGTAGCCAGGCTGCCTCCTCCATAACCACCACCATTACCAAATCCATTGTAGCTATCTCTGCTGCCACCATATCCACCCTACCATGGTTGCCACCAAAGCCACCTTGACCACTGAAGTTTCCTCTGTTACCAAAGCTGTCATTGACACCAAAACTACCTCCAGGACCACCACCAAAAATTTCCAGACCCACTTCGACCTCTGTGGCTAGATGAAGCACGGCCATCTCCTGCTTTGACGGGCTTTCCTCACTTCACCCTTGCGGCTGTTCACAGTGTGGGTTTTTTTTTTTTTTTTTTTTTTTTTTTGTCTTTTTGAGACAGGGTCTCATGATGCAGTTCAGGCTGGCCTTAAGCTCACTTTGTAGCTCAGGCTGGTCTTGAACTCACAACAATCCTCCTGCCTCAGCCTCCCGAGTGCTGGGATTACAGGCATGTGCTACCATGCCTGGCTTTTGTGTGGTAGTTTTGAATGACAATCTTGTCCATAGAATCATGGTCATCAGAGGTTACAAAACTCATCTTCTTTCCACTGCCTCGGTCAGTCATAATTTCAATCACTTCGATTTTTCCATATTCTTCAAAATAATCTCGTAGGTGATGTTCTTCAGTATCTTCTTTAATGCCACCAACAAAGATCTTCTTCACTGTTAAGTGGGCACCTGGTCTTTGAGAATCTTCTCTTGAGACAGCTCTCTTTGGTTCCACAACTCTTCCATCCACTTTGTGTGGCCTTGCATTCATGGCTACACCCACCTCCTCCATAGTGGCAAAAGTGACAAACCCAAAGCCCCTGGAACGCTTGGATTTGGGGTCTCTCATTACCACGCAGTCTGTGAGTGTTCCCCATTGCTCATAATGCCTCCTCAGACTCGCACCAGTTGTTTCAAAGCTCGGCCCTCCGATGAAGAGCTTCCGTAGCTGTTTGGGCTCCTTGGGAGACTCTGACTTAGACATGAAGGCAGTCGGAAGAGAGACTGAAGATGCTTCATCTGTGGTGTCCATCAGCAGAAAAGCCTAACCAAGACACTTACTGTGAGTCTAACTGTACTTGGTCATCTGTCTTATTTATTTATTTTTATGTACTTAGTACAGGGTCTACAGGGTCTCACTATGTAGATCAGACTCATAGTGATCCTCCTGTTTTCAGCCTTCCAAGTGCTGAGATTAGGAGATAGGCACGCGCTACCATGCCTATCTCCATTGCCATCTCAGTGCACCCTGAGGTGAAGCTCACATGGCATGCCAGGGATCAAACTTGGCCAGCTCAGAGCACCTGTTTTATGATCCCACACCTATCACTCATTGCCAGTAAGTTCTTTCTCACGTGTAATCCAAGGCCACACTGCTAAAGAAAGGTTGTTTTCCCTGATTTTATCTTTAGCCAAGGCAAAAGACATTTTATGAAAAGCCCAGCAAAGAAAATATGCTGATCCTGACTTCAACTATTGTCCCCATGGAAGGCTTTTGCCAGAATGGTACAAATGCCTGGAGTGCCAGATCCTGCCTCTAGATAGGGAGATCTTGGGTGTTTCCTTTGATCTTGTTGCTCAGTAAAAGGAGTTGTGATTCCCCATCCAGCTCCCAGTGATTGATCCCAAGGTGAGATGGGAAGAAGAAGAAGGAGGAGGAGGAACAGGAGGAAGAGGGAGGATCTATTTTTGTCTTTGGAACAGAAGTAATTGGCAGATGCCAACTAGCATACTGGGATGCAATATTTATGAGAAAGATAGGAGAGGTTCTTAAAAGCTGAGTGTCTATTGCTAGCTCAAACATGGATGCTTCTGATTATATTGAAGTTGCCCTGAAAGCAAGAGAATGGGCAACTTCTGGCATCAGAGAGATCTGGGCTCGTACTTTGATCTGGGCACCTGTGAACTGTGAGGCCTCAGGCAGCTTGCACTTTTCTAAGCCTCAGTTTTTTCATCAGAACAATGGGATGAAGTGGAGGGTGGATGGTAACTTTCCCCATAGAGTTGTGACAGCAAGCATTACCTTGTACCTCACACAGAGCCCTTAGCTCCTGTTCATTTCCTTGTTCTCATTCTCTGTTGCCTTTTCCTTTGATCTGGGGGCCTCCAGGAACCTCCTGCTCGGCCCAGGCCTCACATCTCCCGGAGGGGGCTCCAGCGCACAGCTGCTAGCTGTTTTCCATCACGAGCACCTGGAGCTGTCTCTCTGCCCAAAGGAGCAGGGGACTCCTGGAGAGAGACAGCCCTCTCTTTCCCTTTCATTCTCCTTATCAAGCCAGGGTGATGACATAGGCAGCCTTTGCTGCCAACCACCCCTTCCACTGGAATTTAATCATAATTCAGAACAGCGTTGAGGCACTCAAGCTGTTCCAGCCTTCCCTGCTTTCTGTTGCTTTTTCCTGATGTTGAAGAGTCTCATGGATGCTTGTTTTTGTGTCACAAAGCACAGGATATTAGAGTTTTAATGAGTGTTCCTCATAGGGAGGAGATTACGTCTCTGGGGTTCACCTGGAGACGAATGGCAGTGTTATCATGGGTGACAGATTCCTGGACAGGTTTCTAGGTACTTGTGCACGATGAACAAAGCATTAGATGTTGGACACAACGGTATGGAAAAAGCCAGTAAACTTAATAAAGTTTAAAGAGGACAGGTAGGTTTAGAGCAAGTGGGTTTATGCCCCTGTTCAATTCCTATAAGCAAGTGCTGAACGCTCTCCAGGAGCAAATGCGCGGGGGCCTTGGGCGCCTCCCATTGGGTCTTTCACAGAATGATTGACAGTGTACTGAGTTTGGAGTTAACCCTGGGCCAATGTCCGTGTTCCAGCTGGCCGAGCAGGTGCGGAGTAGCGAGCGCAAGTAGCGCGGTGCTGTAGAAGCTAGCAAGTCTCTAGAGACCTTTAGCGAGGGCCCTAATTCAACAAACGCATTCAATTTCCCGGGTCTGTTTCTGTGAGGTCGCGAGACCAGACTGGTTTGAGAGTTCAACAAGCCCTTTCCTGGAAATAATGCCAATTGACTAAAATAAATATTTTCATCCAGGCTCCTTTTTAAAAGATCCAAAGGCTTCTTTGTTGTTGGAACCTCTCAGAGGTCTTGCTCAGGAGCCAGAGAAGAGGGAGAAGAGGGAAAGGGCCTTGACACCTGAAGTTCTTTTCCTTGGAAACCTTGCCTACTCTCTCCTGTGCTTTCTTGCTTTTATCCTTCCCCTTCCCTTCCCCTCTTCCTCCCTCCCTTCCCTTCCTTTCTCTCTCTCCCTTCCTCCTCCCCTTCCCCTCCCCTCCCTTTCCCTTCTCCTCTCCTCCCCCTTCTCTTCCCTCTCTAGGATCTTGCTATGTAGTTTGGGCTGGTCTTGAACCCACTATATAAACAAGGCTGGCCTTGAACTTAGGGTGAGGCACATGCCAGTCTAGTGGTGGAATTATAGGCCTGGGCTACCATGCCCAACTGGAAACCATTTTTTAAAATAAATTAATGTTCTATTGTAGTAGTTCCTTTAATCATTAAATACTTATACAAATTCTAAGTAATAGACTACATGAGACAGTTGCATGATTCAAAATCTGATAAAAAAAATCTTAAAAAAAAGAAAAAAAAAGCCCTCGAGGGGCAGCCAAATAGCTCAGCAGATTAAAGCACCTGCAAGCAGACGCAGGGGCCGGGGTTCAATCCCTGGGCCTGCTTTGCCAGCCCTGCCCCAGGTGCCAGCTGAAATGATTGAGACTGGGTGTGGTGGCACACGCCTATAATGCCAGTGCTTGGGAGGCTGTAAACAGGAGAATCACTATGAGTTTGACCTAATTGTGAGACCTAGACCCTTCCCTAAAAATTAAAAAAAAAAAAAAAAAATCTCCTTCCAACCCAGTCCAAATCTATTTTCCTCCTCAGAGGGAAACAGTGGGCGGTTTCTCATGTTTCCTTTCAGAGATGTGCTATGCACAGGAAAGGAGCACATTTTTTTCTTGTGCTTAAAAAAAAAAAAAAAACCCTCATACAAATGATAATTATAAACTGTTTTACACCTTGATTTCTTGTTTTAGCTTCATAATATAACTTGGAGTTTTTTTTCAAAACATTATATAAAAGGGTTCATTATTTTTTCCTTATGGTCCACATATGTCCTTGTTGAACACTCCAAATCACTGAATAATCGCCTACTGAGGGAGACATGGTTTTTTTTATATTCTTCTGCTATTATAAACAACACAATAAGAACTAACCCTGTATGGATGTAAGGTCAACATGAACAAATACCTATAGGAAAACTTCCTCTAAGAGGAATCGCTGAATGAAAAAGCATAGGTATTTGTCATTTGGAAAGATGCTGCCTTACTTAGAAGTTGGGCCAGTTTTAAACTCCCGGTAGTACCGGGAGTTTAAAAACTTGGGTTTGTTTCCTCGCCCCGACCAGATGAAATGCGGCTGTATATTTTGGTAGAGAGGAAAAATAACTTATTCAAACCTAACTCCGAGGAGAAGGAGGGGTCTCAGATCTTGTATCAGGGCCAGGGTCTTTTGTAGCAGGAACAGAGCGTGGGCGAGCGCCGAGAGCAGTGTGGATCCTGCCCTTGCCATCTTTGGTTGGTTCTTCCTTTTCTGTGGGCAGTAGTCTGGGCTCCAGCCTCCAGGCCTCGCACCTACACATCAGTCAGTGTCTGTCCATCTGTCAGTCTGTCACTTTTTGTTGGCTAAGGAAAAAGGTGTTGGTTGTGTGCAGGGGGAGTGGTGAGGGAGTGTGGAGAAATTGCTTATCCTTACAACGAAGAAAAAAACAATCTAACTTTTAAATTCTATTTCACGGTGTGAACTATACAGTCGGTGACACCTCAGAAGACATTTCAGCATGCATAGGTTTCACTGAGTGCTTACTCTGCCCTTTCCCTTCCCTCCCCCATACACACACTGGCTGGTTAAAAAGGCGGGCCTAAGTTTCAGTGGCTTCCCTTTGCCCTTAAGGCTAACCCCGTGCCTCTGGCCTCGCCTAAGTCATTACCCTCAAGCACACCCATTTTTTCCCCCATTATTAAAACAAGCTGAGCTCCTTGCCTGCACAGGGCTTTTGCATGTGACACATCACGTGTCTGGAAGGCTTTTCCTGCTCTTCACTCCTCTTACCTCCAATCCTTCTCAGCTCAACCACCATTTTCTCTGAAGCCCTCCCATAGGATAGAACCTCCCTTGCACCTTGTGTGTCTGTTTGTAGGCCCAGAGTTATCCTTCTGGAGTGACTTAGCCATACTCCATCTTTCTTGCTGGTCTGTGTAACCTATGAAGGCAGGCAGGTTTTCACCCCATTGTATCTTCAGAGCCCTGCACCATGCCTGGCTACTAGGCATGCTGAAAATATTTGTGATTGAATTCATTCACATGAAAACATGGATTTCTTTCTCTTTCTTTCTTTCTTTCTTTCTTTCTTTCTTTCTTTCTTTCTTTCTTTCAGGGTCTCACTATGCAGTTTGGACTGGCCTTGTGCTTACTTTTGTAGCCCCCAGGCTGGTCTAACTCACAGAGATTCTCCTGGCTCAACCACCTGAGTGCTGGGATTACAGGCGTGTGTCATCATTCCTTGTTCCGGGGCTGCACAGTGGGCGTCCGCCTCTGGGGCCGAAGCAGTGTGCCCAGGCGTCTGGGCCAAGACTGCACAGCATGTGGGGCTAGGGATCAAACTTGGGTCCTTGTGCTTGCCAGGTAGATGCTTATGCCTCTGAGCTACCTCCCCAGCCCCACCATGGAGGAATTTCAAATGCCTTTTGCCAACTGAAAGAAGTCAGATTCAAAAGGTTACATATTCTGTGAGTCCATCTTTTTGACCTCGGAAAGGCAAACTTGCAGAGACATGAAAAATGTGTCCATGGCTGACAAAAATACCTGAGATCAAAATCTGAGTGCATGATCCCCCTGGCCATTTTTTCCTTCATCAGTAAAATGGGGTGATTGTTCTCACCCCTATGGATGCTGTGTGCACTCAGCACCAACACACACACTCGCCAGGCAGTGCTGGTGCTCACTCAGGAGATGGTGTTTTGCTCACCTTTTCTCCTCCTCCTCCCAGCAGACCCCTTGTACAGCTGGCTAAGCTCATGTACTTAGTGTAGCTTTGTAATAGTCTGCCTTTTGTTTTATTTATTTATTTAATTTTTTTGTCTTTTTGAGACAGGGTCTCACTATGCAGTTCAGGCTGGTCTTGAACTCACAAAAATGGGCCCCTACCTTTAGATTGTGGAGGCCCCTCTAGGACCAGTTGCTGTCCATAGTTGGTGTTGATGGTGACCTGACTGGTGGTCTTAGCTGGCCTCCAGCCTGGGCCTCAGATGTGCAGGGCAAGAAGCTTCTGGAACCCCATTCATATTCCTGATGGCACCTCCTCTTTAAGAAAGAAACAACCATGGGCTATAAACAGCTGAGTGGGAATCATTAAATCTGACTCAGGCAGTGACTCAGGCAGAGAAAGAGGGCAGTGACTCACCTTTTCTCACTCAAATCCCTACACTTTCCAGGCCCTAGAGTGTTTCAGAACCCGCTGTAAACATGTAGTGCAGGTCAGAGAGTGTAGTTTGCACCGGAGGCCCAAAGCTTTGGTACATCGACGGTTCTGGGTCTTTGCTGTGACAGGAAAATGTTTGGTAATGGTGGTGTCTTGGGGCAGCTCAGCGGGGAGGACACAACCATGCCACACACTAAGACACCTCTAAGACCTGGCAGGAGCAAGGGCCCAGGGAGCAGGCTCAGGGCCCTTGTAATTCTTGTTGCTGACAGAGCACTGTGTGCATTCACTGTGTGTCTCCTGCTGGAGCCTGCCTTACAGTGATGTGGAAGGCTGTGGCCACCCGAGGGGGTGGAGGACAAGCTCAGCTCTGTTAGCATCGGTAGAGCATGGATCCCGGACAGAACTAGCTATGTTGTGGCAGGCAGTTCTGCTGTGGCCTTGGAGGAGGGCCTATAAATGAAACAGTTTTAGAATTCCTTACGATAATTGTGATATCAGAATGAAACTAGCTAAGAGTAAATCTTAGATGTTACACACACACACACACACGAACTCTGTGAAGTATTAAATACATTAATTGGCTTCATAGTGTAATCGTTTACAATGTTTAAACATATTGAGACATCCCATTGCATATCTTAAATATACACACGTATTTATCATTTCTTTCCTTTTTCTTTTGGCACCAGATATTGAACTCAGGACCTTGTACTTGTCAGGCAGATGCTTTGCTGCTGAGCTATATCCCCAGCCCTTTTAAAATTGTTTATTTCTCAGTAGAGTAGAGAAAATATCCAAACAGGGGTAGGATAACACATTTGTTTTCACGTAGGGTACTATGGCAATAGACTTCAGGTTTGGGAGTTGTCCTCTCACTTACCTGTGCTACCTGCCACTGTTTATAGCCCAGGCTGTACATTTGGAATCACCTAAGACTTGCGGATAAAAAGCAGGTGCCTGAGTCCTACCCAATGCTAACTAAATAAGAATCTGTAGGTCCAGTCTTGGTATCGAAAGAATTTAAACCAAGGTATCGTGGTTCCTGCCTGTATCCCCAACACCGGGAAGGCTGAGGCAGGAAGAACTCTGAGCCCAGGAGTTCAAGGACATAGCTGTGTTACATTTGTCTCAGAAAAAGAAACAAAAACCAAACAAAAAAATAAAGGTGGGATTCTCATACTTAGTACTGTATTTTCTTACTAGCAGAATAGCTTTCAATATAAAAAATTATTCTGGAAATAAATCCAAAACAAAATTTATAAATAGGTAGATTGTTGAGATTACAATTACCATAATGTTACAACATTTCACACTTAATTTATCCTTTCTACCTGATCTATGAAGTTTCAAGAATTGTGAGCTAATTTAAGGTGAAATTAAAAAAAAAAAATGACAGTGAAAACAACTCTTCTTCCTCTTCCTCTTCCTCCTCTTCTTCCTCCCTCTCTTCCTCTTCCTCCTCCTTCAGTCCTGGGAACAGACCCAGGAATGTACTTCCACTGAGCTGCATCCTCAGTCATTTTTATTTTAATTGTTTTTGTTTTGTGAAATTGAGGATTGAACTCAGGCCCTTGCACTTGCCAGGGAAGCACTTATTCCACTCACTGAGCCATCTCCCTGGTCCCTTTATTTTTAAATTTGACACAGGGTCCTGTTAAGTCACCTAGGCTGAGACTGAGCTTGTGATCCTCCTGAGCAGCTGGTATTATTATGGGCCGCTAAATTAGATAGAAATTAATATATAGTTCGAGAAGGAGAACCCCCAAGGAAGTCAGGCCGGAAGATATCAATGTTGTGCCTGGAGGCACCTCTGGGGAAGACCAGGTCTGAAGAGGAACAAGCTCCCCTTAGGGAAAAACAGCAATTTGAGATTATACTGTAATTAGCACCACCTGTCTAGTGAACCCAGTCACACGTCAGACACCCTGGCGGGGGTGTGACCAAAGCACCTGGACCCGCCCCCTGCCAAGAATGCCTTCGCTCTTCCACGCCCTCTGCTGTGCGTCTCATTTCCCTATTGGAGCAACATTAGCTAAGGGGATACATTTACAGTCTTATAGATTGATTGTATCTGTGCTGTACCCATGTGGCAATTTTGCTATGTAAATACCCCTGACAAAGGTGGCCCCGTTGGGGCCTGAAAACCTAGAGAGTTATTCTTCTCTCTTTAGGTCCACTGAAATTCTCCTAACTTCTTCCTTCAGTTTGCAACTTCATTCCTTGATGTGGGACTCCAGAAATATCAGATGTTAAATGTGTCTGGAGTTATATTGCTTGTATAGCAGTGTTACTGGCATGCAGCACTGTCCCCAGCAAAAGCAAAAGCCTTATTTTTATCCTGAGAGCATAGACAACAATGTGAAACCATGTTCTTCTTCCCAAGTAGCTTGTGTTACCAGCCTCTCAGATTCATATGCTTAGGTTTGTTTGCATGCCACTGACCAAATCAAAGGAGGCTGTGCATCTTGGTAAAAAAGAAAGAATGAAAGAAAGAAAAAAAAAAGAATTTATGAAAAGCTGGCTCTGAGGAGACAGAGGGGTAATTTATTTGCCTCAAATCACCATCTTCCTGTGTACAGATGGCCAATACATCTTTTGTTTTGTTTTGACACAGGGTCTCACTATGCAGTTCAGGATGGCCGTGAATGCGCTATGTGGCCCTACCTGGCTTTGAGCTCACAGCAATCCTCCTGCCTCAGCTTCACCAGTGCTGAGATTAGAGACATGTGCCATGTTGCCTGGTGAAGATCTTTTATAATGAGGAACAAATGGGAGGGGAAGCACAGAGAGACAATGCAGAACTCCACTCTTGCTTTACAACTTCCAGCCATCCTTGGTTCATTCTCTTTCTTTGTAAGAAGTAACCTGGGCTCCAATCTCCATCTTTATATTCAATCATTTCTTTTAGGCTGAGGGGAAGAAGTATGGATTATGTGCTTGGCATAGGGAGGGGAAGTTCAGAGAAATTGCTCATCCTTACAAAGAAAAATAATCTAAGTTTTCAAGTTCTAGTTTGCAGTGCTAGTCACCCTCTACTTGTAGTTGAAGGTAGCCATTTCACTTCAGAATGCTGTGATTCATTCACCTACTGTAGGCCAACAATGCAAAACAAACAAACAAACACTTCTTTTCAGTGATTAAGTAGAGCTGTCAGTACAATTAAATATCTTCCAAATATTTAACCATTTAAAATGATGGAAAGGGGCTGGCCAAATAGCTCAGTGGATTAAAAGCACCCACAAGTGGTTTCAGGGGACTGGGGTTCGATTCCCAGGCCTGCTGTGCCAGCCCCGCCCCCTCCCCAAGGGGCGCTCTGAGATGGCAATTGAGACTGGGCGTGGTGTTGCGTGCCTATAATCCCAGCCTCTTGGGAGGCTGTGAAGAAACGGATCACTACAAGTCCGATCTAGTAGTGAGACCCTGAACACCCTGTAGACCCTTCCCTAAAAATAAAAATAAAAAATGATGGAAAGTATTGCTTATTTACTTTAGATTTACATAAAATCAACATATGAACTCATAGTTAACATAAAACTGTTTCTGAGATTATTAATAAAGAACTTCATTTTAAAATTATCCAATTCAATATCCAATTCAGTATACTTTTAGTGATCCCATTTTCATGCGTGTCAGTCAAATGCATTTCATTCATGCAGTGAGAGGAGATTTGAATTGAAAGAGTTAGTATAACACAGGCTCAAGGCAATACACATTAAAGTACCACTAGTATACCTCACAGGTCTAGAAAAAAGATTCATAAAATTCATCTGGAACCAGAAGAGACCTAGAATAGCAGAAGTAACCCTGGACAACAAAGGAAAGTCAGGAAGTATCATAATCTGTGATTTGAAATTATGCCACAAAGTTACTGTGATTAAATCAACACGGTACTGGCAAAAAACCCCAACCAACCAACCAACCAACCAACCAACCAACCAACCAACCAACCAACAAAATAACAGACCTGAAGGTCAATGGAACAGATTAGAAGATGCAGACTGAACTACAAGCACATTCAGCTGTCTTATCTTTGACAAAGGGGGCAAACATGTTCACTGGAAGAAAGACAACCTCTTTAATAAATGGTGCTGGAAAAACTGGCTTTCCACATACTGAAGACTTAAAATAGACTTCACCATGCCTATCACCATGCATTCAACTATAGTCAAAATGGATGAAAGATTTAAATATTAAGACATAAACACTACATCTTTTGGAAGAGAAAGCAGGTAGAAATCTTAAGGACATAGGGGTAGGGAAAGAGTTCATGAATGAAAATCAAACTGCTTGGGAAATACTTCAAAGAATGAACAACTGGGATCTCATGTATATATTTTTCTGTATTTGGGGCAGGATCCACAGAATTTACAGGGTCTCATTACATAAATGAGGCGTGTAGTGATTCTCCTGTTTTCAGCCTCACAAGTGGTGCGATTATAGGCTCTGGCCACCATGCCCAGTCTCAATCCCAGTCTCAGTGCGCCTCATGGGCAGGGCTGGTATGGCAAGCTGGGGATCAAGCCCTGATTGCTGCACTCTGTCTAAGCAGGTGCTTTAGTCCACTGAGCTATCAGGCTGGCCCTGGGATCTCATATTTTTGAGAAGTTTCTGCACACCAAAAGAAATCACCAACAGAGTAAAAAGAAAACCCACAGATTGGGAAATAATTATAGTGGACTGTTCCTCAGACAAAGAACTCCTACCCAGAATATATAAAGGATTTAAACAAAAAATCAGACCTCCAAAAATTCAAAGACCCAATCCAAAAAATGGGCATCTGGGGTGAATATACAATTCACAAAGGAAGACATACAAATGGCAAATAAATATATGTAAAAATGTTCAACATCCTTGGTCATTTAAGAGATTCAAATTAAAACAATGCTGAGGTACAATTGTACACCAAAAAGAATGGCTACCATCAAGAAATCAACCAATAACAAATTCTGGAAAGGCTGTGGGGGAAAAAAGAACACTTCTCTACTGTTGGTAGGAGTGCAGACTGGTACAACCATTATGGAAATCAGTATGGAGATTCGTTAAAAAGGAAAAGCCTTCTCGGGGATTTTTCCAAAGGAACTGAAATCATCATTCCACAGTGATATATGTGCACCCATGTTTATAGTTGCACAATTTGTCATAGCTAAATCTTAGAAGCAACCCAAATGCCCACCAATTGAGGAATGAATAAGAAAGATATGGTATTTTTTTTACACAATGGAGTATTATTCAGTTACAAAAAAAATCAATTCAAGGTTTTTGTGGGTAAATGGATACAACTAGAGACTATGTTGCTAAGTGAAATAAATCAGATCCACATGTGCAAGCATCAGATTATCCCACTAGTGTGAGAACCTGAAAGAGTAAATAAAATCTGAAAGATGCACTACATACTGAGAAAGGGAAAGAATTTCTTCAGTGGGAAGGAAAGCTAGGATGAGGAAATGGACAAAAGAAAGAAGGGAAAAAGATGTATTTAGGTGCCTATGCAGGATAGTTTGGACAATTGTACTGCCGGTTTCTGCTGGTCTTTTGAAAGGTGCAGGTAATGATTAACATTTTTCTCTTTTGAGTTTCTTACAATGTTTTGTTATCATTTTGTTTTGTTTTCTCTTTAAACCATCTTGTACATGTATACCTGGTAACTTAGACAAATAAGTTAAAGATAACATCGTGCAATACAGCAACCATCGTTGAATTCGTATTACTTTGTTTAGTGAAATTTTGTATCATTTCTGATGCTGTTTCTTTTCTATCACTGTTTTGTGGGCTTTAAAAATAAAAAAGATAAGTGAATTGAAAGAACAGTGTCTGTTGAAAAAATTCAGGGTTGGAGTTTCCGCTCAGCGGCGGAGCGCTTGCCTCGCATATGTGAGGCCCTGGGTTCAGTCCCTAGTACTGCAGTGACCACCACCACAACAAAGAATGCAGGGTCTGAATTTGATCTCCTAAGAGCTGGGCAAGGTTCATGAAACCACTTTCAGCATGATTACTCATCACAAGATTTATCCTAGAACATTGTGAAGGTGCTCACAAGCACGACACATGAAATCCTTCGCCACTTGCCAGGCAAAATCAAGCCTAAGCCGGGCGTGGTGGCGCATGCCTGTAATCCCAGCACTGGGGAGGCTGAGGCAGGAGGATTGTTGTGAGTTCGAGACCAGCCTGAGCTACAAAGTGAGCTTAAGGCCAGCTTGAATTGCATAGTGAGACCCTGTCTCAAAAAGACAAAAAAAAAAAAAAAAAAAAAAAAAAAATCAAGCCTACCAGAGATTCACAGTCGTGTACAGGAGCCACACTGTCCCTCCAGGGCCCATTGTTAAACACTCAGGAACTTTGCGATCGGGTTGTTAAGCCATAGTAAAGGTATTTCACCGTGCAAAGCAGCGAACACTACAATTCTGGGCACATCGCCTTGGAACAAGTCAGGTTATCAACACACTACTGATAGAAATTAAAACTGAGGAAACAGCAAGTATTTATAGGCAAAAGTTTTAACTAAAAGGGAAAAGAAATGAGAAGGGACTTCGGCCTGATGGGTAGAAAAGCCCACAGTGGCACAGCTCGGATGGAGATCAGACTGGTCTGTCACCAAAAGGGTAGGAATAGCTTGAGCTTGTGTGGCTTACCTAGGTGGGTTACAGATTGGTAATTTTCTACTGAGTCATAACTATTATGTTTTTGAGACCGTGAGGTGTTAAGAGATTTTCTCCCAGTATAAGATATGAAAGTGACACCCTCAGAGACATGTTGGTATCCTCCATGTTTCACAGTGCACTTGGTCCTTACAATAAGAGTTGGATGTTTTGCCGGGCATGGTGGTGCAGGCCTGTAATCCCAGCACTCGGGAGGCTGAGGCAGGAGGATTGTTGTGAGTTCGAGACCAGCCTGACCTACAAAGTGAGCTTAAGGTCAGCCTGAACTGCATAGTGAGACCCTGTCTCAAAAAGACAAAAAAAAAAGAGTTGAATGTTTTGAATCCTTGTTGGGCTACTAGCAATACTTACAGACAAATCTTAGAAGTCTGTAGACAAAATTTTACCAGAGTTTGCTCTAGGGTCTGGTTGGCTCTCTTAGTCTTTCAGGATGACTGAAGTCTCCTGAAGATGGAGATGGACTTTATGCCTAAAGCCTTTACCACACTCTGAGTATTTGAGAGATAAAAGAACATCCATTGTCAGTCTACGGGACCACAGCACCACAGACTGGGGAATGATTTCTTTGGGGCGCACCTTGACTACCTGCATAGCCCTTACTGAATTGGTAGGGAAGGCCTCAACCCAGCCTTAATGGTGTCAATTAGGACTGATACTTGTTTAAATCCCCTACATGGTGGCATGTGGGTGAAGTCTAATAGTCAGTACTCCCCAGGGCGTGTTTCTCCTTTGCACAGTTTCCAACCAAGGGAGTGCTTTGGGCTTGCCAAGGTTCTTGTAGCAACAGAGAGAGGAGCTTTGCAGACCTGTCAGGTGGTTGCTGCTAGCCCTAGTACTGTGAGAATCTGAGTGAACATTTCCAATGTAGCACCTCTTCTCATAAGGGAAGAATCATGAAGGGCTTTTATAACCTTCCACTGTGTCCCTTGAGGTTGGGCCAGCCTGTTTTCTAAATACCACGAGTCCTCTTTTTAATTCTCTCTTGTCTTTTTTGGGGGGGAAGGGGGGAACCGGGAATTGAACTCAGGCCCTTGTGCTTGCCAGGGAAGTACTCTACTGAGCCATCTCCCGGGACCCCTCTCTCTTGTCTTAAGGCCATTTATCTTCTGAGGTGGGGGTAGAAACTGGTTTTAATGGCTTCTCAGAAACAGGAACAAGGGTAGGATCTTCAGGGGCTGTAAGGCTGGCTGCCCTTCCTGTGTCCCTGTAAGCCTTTTGATTTCCTGAGGAGACTTAGACACGCCTCTCTGGTGTGATTGACAGTGCAATGAAACTCAGGCCCTTGCGCCTGCCAGGGAAATGCTTATTCCACTGAAGCCATCTCCCCGGCCCCCAATGAAACCCAGTGCTGTGTCGGGAGATAGACTGCCCCAGGAGTCGCAGCGCTTCTTCCTTAGGTGATTGCGTAGCCATGAACAAGTCCCTTTCGTTTCATTTTACTTTTTTAAAGACCATAAAAAACAGTAAAAAAAAAAAAAGATACAGGATTTCACCAAACGTAAGAACAGGAATTCAACAGTGGTTGTTATATTGCTTAATGTTGTCTTCAAATCAGTTTTTCAAGTTAGCAGATATGAGCATGCAAAATTTATTTAAAAAGTTTTAAGAAATTGAAAAGGAGAAGAAAAAATTTAAGCATAAGCTGCTCCTTTCACTAGACCATCCAAGCTGTCCTATACACAGTGCACACATAAACACCTTTTCCCTTCCTTCTGTCTTTTCCCTATCCCCACTGTTCTTTCCCATTGAACACATTCTTTCCCTTTCATAATATCTGTTGTGCCTTCCAGATTTTATTTATTCTTTCAGGTTCTGATACTAGTGAGACAATACCATGTTTTCCCGGGGGGGGGGTCTGATTTATTTCACTTGTGAGTATGGTCTCTAGGTGCATCAATTTACCTATAAAAACTGTGAGTTTATCTTTTTTGAGAGCTGAGTGAGACTCCATTGTGTAAGAACACCACTTATTATTATTATTATTATTATTATTATTATTATTATTATTATTATCGTTATTATTATTGGGGCCGGTGAGATAGCACAGGAGAATAAGTGCTTGCCTGGCAAGCACAAGGACCTGAGTTCAATCCCTGGTTCTGCCAAAAAATATTATTATAATTATAATTATTGTTTGGTACTGGCAGTCTAACTCAGGGCCTTGCACTTCCCAGGCAGGTGCTTGAGCCACTGAACTATAATCCCAGCCATACCATGTCTTTTTTATCCATTCCTTAATTGATGGGTATTTGTATTATTTCTACAATTGAGTCATGACAAATTCCACTGTTATTAAACATAGGTGCACATACATCTCTGTGGTATGATATTTTCAGTTCCTCTGGAAAAATGCCCAGAACAGGAATAGCTGGGTTGAATGGAACCTCCAATCTTAGCTTTTGTGTTCTTTGTTAATGTATTTGATCCAGGGTGTTACTACGCAGCTCAGACTCATAATGATTCTCCCATTTTCAGCCTCTCCAATGCTGGGATTACAGGTGTGCACTACCACGCCTGGTTTTGATGCCTGGTTCAGTGTGCCTTGGGGTGGGCCCAGTGAAGCATGGGATACCAGGGATTGAACCCTGGTCCCAATGCTTGCCTAAGCAGGTGCTTAGCTCATTGAGTTATCTTGTCAACCCCAATCTTAGCTTTTTGAGGAATCTCCACACTGATACCCATGATGCGTGTATCAGTCTACATTCCCACCAATAGTGGAGAAGGATTTCTATTTCCCACAGCCCCTCCAGCCTTTATTGTGGGTTGACTTTCTGGTGATAGCCATTCTTTTAGGGGTGAAGTGGAATCTTATTGTTGTTTTAATTTGCATTTCTCCAGTGACTAATGATGCTGAACATTTTTTCATATATTTATTTGCCACTTGTATTTATTCATCTGAGAAGTGTATATTCATCTCTGATGCCCGTTTTTGGATTGGGCCTTTGAATTGTGGACCTGACTTTTTAAAAATTCTTTGTATGTTCCAGATAGAAGTTCTTTGTCTGAGGGACAGTTGACTAAAATTTTTTCTCAGTTGGTGGGTTTTCTTTTTACTCTGTTGGTGATCCTTTCCTTTCCTTTCCTTTCCATTCCTTTCCTTCCTTTCCTTTCCTTTCCTTTCCTTTCCTTTCCTTTCCTTTCCTTTCCTTTCCTTTCCTTTC